>JAOBRG010283870.1:0-16008 GCA_027574985.1 Umimayanthus nakama
AAAATATCAGTAAAAGATGCACTTAAATAATTCAGCTATTTCCCGCCGTAGACTGCATCTGTCTGGCTACATGTAACAATGCAAGTTTGGCGGGAAAGAAACAAATAAACATTGGCACATGGTTTTTGTTTTTCCGTTTATTTCGAGAAAAGGTATAGACTTTCATATTTTAACATTTATCAACATCGTTATTTTATTTACAAATTGAATTTTTGGCATCTCAATCTTAACTCAAACTCAACTCTAATACGACTCAATTGGAAACTCGATCGTTAGTCTATCTCTGAGAGAAACTGATTTAGCAATTTTACAAGAATTTGTTGTTTCCTTCTTTCTCGCCAGCCAAAAGGAGTTTTGTACTAGGTTCCTTAGAAAGTGTATTGCTCACTACGATATTTAAGACATTAGAAAAGTACTTGTAGTTTCATATGTCGGACCTTGTCTCCCCGTTCTTTTGGTAGCAGGGTTACTTCTATACATTTGCTGTTAAGGATACGAATTGTTCTCACGTGATAAGTTTAGTGTATTATGGCAGTTACCATAAAAGTGTAAGGCAGCAGCGCGTAATAATTCGGACTTTATCCAGACTGCGTGAACAGAACACAAGTTTTTCAGTTCGAGAATTGATGATGGAGAGCGGCATAAACTGCAATACTATCTCAGAGAGAACGGTCATACGTTTTCTCCACAAGCACAAGTACTTCTACCTCCAAACTAGAAAGAAAGGCTTCATGACCAAGAAAGATCTTCGGCGCCGTGTTCCTTTTGCAAGGGAAATGAAAAGCAAGTACCATCCAAATGTTTCAGACAAACCCCTTCGATCAAGCTTAAGTTCCCAAAAAACGAATATCGAGAAAACTTGGAGCAGGACTGACATTTGGTTGTGCCTCAAAGGGTCGTAAAGAAGTGTGATGACGGAAAATTTGGAAGTTTCTAGAAGTTTTCAGAGAGTGAAGGCATCAAACAGACGAAAATCAGTATTGACAGTGTCCACTCTGTAAGTGAAACGACAACAGAGCAAATACTAATCTACGTGGCTCTTTTTTTGTCTATAACAAATCCGCTTGTAACGGCTTTCCTTGCAAAACTGTTCTATGATCATGTGACCGCCCACCCACACAAGAACAACCACAGCAGCAGACCGCGAGAAAAACAAAATCTAAACCATCAAAACCGGCCAAGTCGCTCGCACAAGCTGAACACGAGACCTTAACACTTAAAACTTTGGTACAAAAAGAAACATTTGAACATTGCAGACTTTAATCCTGTTGAAATTAATACGTCGACCAAGTGACCGCGGCTATGTATCATATAACCGCCTAACTTTCCTGTCAAACGAACAAAGCCTTCTTCAGCATTGATAATACACTACACTTTTTGTAAGCAACAACTGTGAATTACTAAATGTAAAACACTAAAAAAGCTTTGAGGATTTTGAAAACTTACTTCGTATTTCTTTTGTTTTAATTGTTTCGCTTTTGCAAATTGCTCTGCAGGAAGTGTAGTTGGTGTTTCAAGACTGAGAAGGTTATCATATCTGTTTGAGTTACTTATTATGACTGGCAAGAAAAAGAAAGAGAGAAATATAAAATCAATTTATTGAAAAGTGACTGAACTTTGAACTCTGTATAATTCGTGATATATTTGACAACAAAACACTAAATCTCTTTTTTTTTCTCTTTGTAATTTTGCAGTTTGAGTAGGAACAACTCTAAGTGTAACATGTCGGTGCATATAGTCGTCTCCTATGATGGCTTTCAGCATGGAAAATCTCCTTTATACATAAAGAAGATGGTAACGAAGGACGTCACGACAGAGTTAGAAACGTAGTTTGTTTTAAGGCTTTCAGAGGAGGCTTTTTGCTCGGGTTATGCCCGTACTTTTAATTTTCAACAAAAATGTCACGGACTTATGCCTACAGAAGATGGTGAAAGCCTGGAGGGGCTACTGCAAAAACTGGAGCAAGCTATAGTCTTTAGTAAACTTTTTAACCGTCGAGTGTTAAAGGTCGAACAAAGAGAGGCTATTCTGTAAGCAAAGGGTAGCCAAACTGCAAAAATCATTCAGAAACACGTTTCTTCGTTTCCGAAGGAGTGCAAGATACGAGTTATAGATTTAGACGGGTTAGGCTGCCTGTCATTTGAAGATTAAATGCAGACAGGCTTCCCTTCACGACCGAAAATAAGTCCCGATTGTTTACGGCCTGGATCGGCAGGCATATTCTCATGCATAACGAGGTGCCTAGCTGAATCAGCGAGTCTGATTCAGATGAGGAACTTATTCAAGACCATGATGTTCTTCCCCATAAGCGCAAACCGCAAAACGGCGACTATTACTTGTTCATGAAACGTAATGTTGTTACTAGACTTATGACGGGAAATGATCTGTAAACAAGGCTTGGTTGACTACACCCGAACATACTTTGTCCCTTAGATTACACAACACATTAAATAAAATGATAAATTACATATATGTACCAGAAGAAAACAGCCCAGAGTACAAACTGTTCCGAATTCAACCTGTCACTGACACTGTTTCGGCAAAACTTATATATAAGAATATTATAAATATGAACCACACCGGCAGCAGTCGATTGACAAAGCTATGGTCAAATTAAGGGACGAATTAAATTTTTACAATACATGCAAATGAAATCTAGCAAAAAAGGCATCAATATTTGGTCTAAATGCGATACATCCGATGGTTATTTATGCCAATTCGAAGTATAAAGAGGAAAAACGGAAGACGACGACGATGCGAGCGCTACAGCAGATCTGTCAGTTCAACGGACTGAGCGTCTGTGTTGTTTTCACTCTCACTTGCTGTTTATCTGGAATGGTTTTTATTGATAACTTTTTTCTAGCATCGATTTATTTTTAACACCTTTCAAAGAACAAATTTTTTGCTGTTGTACAGTCAGGGAGAACGCCAACGCTGAAAGGTTTGAGACTTGTTATTAGTCTTGTGTATTTGTATATCAAGAAATTTATTGATCTGAACAAAATACATTATATTTCAATGTTTACTTTTTGAAATATTTTATACTTTTGGAGTCTCTATCAGTTAATAGTGCCGTATAACTTGTTTTAAAAAATAAAGTTTTCAAACTCAATACAAATTTTTCGGCTCAGTAAGATTTCAACTTCTGATACTTTATTTGGGAAACATCAATGAGCTTGATCTTCAAATTTCAATACTTCAAATTAGAATTAACGTGGGTAGGAATAAATTAAAGCTGGATGCAACAGTTCACCCAAATGAGCATGTGTCAGACATCGTTTCCTGTCTTGGGAATTACCTTTAGTTTGTGTTGGAGAAGGTACCCGTCAGTGACACAATTGCAGGGGGCAAAACAACGGAGAAAGAAGTTGTAAACCCGTTCGCGAGGATGGTGTATGACATTCATCCAAGGCTCTTTCAGCATAAAAGAATTTTTTGAAGTTATGCGGTTTTAAGCCAAAAGACCCTTGTAAACTTACTGGTAAGATAGAATTTTAAGAAGGAAAACAGTGGGACTTTTTGCCCCATTCAGTTACCTTTTGTTTTATTTTATTTTATTTACAGGATGCCAATACTAAGTTCAAAATGTTTATAGAAGGCTTTTCCCCTATTTAACTTGCCCAACTAACTTCCCCCCTCCACCATCGCCCCCCTCCCAAAAAAAAATCCAGTACTAGTTTACCCAACCCACACATGTAAATACACACAGTCACGTCCATCTCTTGCACTCAGTACTAATGGTAGATGGCTGAATGTTTTTAAAAAACATAAGTTTAATCTTATCATTATCTCCTTTGTAAGAAAAAAGTAGGTTCAAATGACAATAAAAACTTAACTGAAGGTAATTTGAAACTGATACCAACAACTTCCTGTTATTGCAACATCAAGCAACTGGCAAGCTAACAAGTCTCATCTAAAAGCCTGCTATTATTATTACCTTAAAAATTTCCTTAGTAAGAACAGTAAATATTAAGAGAAGGTTTGAATAGAAAAGCAAACACTTACCAACTGATTGAAATCAAAGGATTACTTTTAGCAAAAGAAGGATTTAAAAAGATAAATAGAAACTCAATATTATTTGAAATAGATGTTAACTATTTCCTCTTATTGCAGCATCAACCACATGGTTAAGTTTAAAGTCCACTTTCTACAACTATAATCTTTATTTAGAACTCAACATTGCTTCAGTCAGTGCCGTTCTTTGTAAAATAGGAATTTCTTTAGATGAGGTTTGTCACATTAAGTAATTGAGTAGAAATATAGGGTTTTATCCTGTTGCCAGTTTCGCAGATAGACAGCACACTCTCTCCCATATACCACTACCACCTAAACAAAACCTACTGTGAACCACTGGTTTTAAATATAGACGACGAAGACCAATAACAGACGAACTGTTACTGCTAGAGGGCAACCTCTCCACAGACGATGACATCATCAAGAGTACACTTGACAAAACGGCTACCTTATTACGAGAGACATACAACACACAGAAACTATCCCAAAGCCACAACCAAGTTGGCTGGACAGCCCAGATTCAAACTCAAGCACACCACAGAACCCACCATAGGACCAAGAATCTAACCAACAATGTAAACCCATCAAAGATTCTGAGCCAATACAGGATCAAAATATAACAACGCATGCACAAACGTGCACGAGAAATTAGAAAACATGGAAAGCCCTACAAAACAAACATATACACCCCTAAACTCCAACACAACACGGTGCAACGAACAAAATCCACCTGCGAAACCCCCTACACACAAAGAAACCAAACATGCAACAACCCCACAGACACACAACCATAAAGCAACAGCGACGGACCAACCAACAGACCAAGACAGCAACAACCACCAAGGCAACAAGGACAAAACAACCAACAAAGCACATGCTTACCAAAATTACGCCCCAAGACATAACACAGATTTCCCCGACAATACATACACGTGCGAGGAATTAGTCTCACAACTAAGCATACTCACAGACAAGTAATAACAACATCAGAATGCCAAACTTGTAGTTGCTGCCCTTCCATAGAAAAACATTGAGTTGAAAACTTCATTGAGCAAAATTGTCTGTAGCTTTGAGAAACGTGACGGCATGATTCACCTGCAACTCAACCGACGTCACCTTGGCTACGTGGAAGACGACATCGAGATGCCCATTCTGACGCCTGCAGTGTTCCTGTACTCACGTTCGACCGAAATTCCAGTCGAGCCAGTGCACCAAATCAGCGAAGTTGATCTGCGCAAGAGGGCCAGATTTCTGAAGCGTTCCAAAGAGCAACTATGGAACAGATGGGTAAGGGAATACCTTGTGGCCCTGCGTGAACGTCACAATCTTACCTACGGAGAAACCAACCAACAGCCAAAAGTGGGAGAGTGGTACTCATTAGGTCAGACATCAAAAACAGAGGTGCATGACCGATGGGGGTTATTGAGTCCTTACACACTGGGAAGGACGGTGTAGTATGGGCCGTCGGAATGCGCACAGCAAACGGTCGGATGGAGCGCGCGCGCCTCAATACTTATACCCTTTGGAGCTTAGCTGTGAGCTCCTGCCGAAACAACTTGATCCTGAGGTCGCAGAATTCAGGCCCAGACCCCAGCGCAAAGCAGCGCAAATAGCTACAGAAACATTAAAGAACACTGCCGACTACGAATCAGAGGAAATCTGAACATTTGACAACAACCATTGTTGTTAATCAAGCAATTTATTGAGCTTGAACTGTTTCTTTAGTTAGAGTTTAAACAGTTTCCCTTATTATGCATTCACCTTAAGTCTCAGCTGAATGGGGGAGTGTGTCGGGAACTGCAGAGTATCAGTAGAGTTGTGTTACTAATTTACCAATCGTTCAGTTATGGGGATTGCGTGAAAACCCAGTTACAGGCTAGAGTAGTATTTCATTAGTTGTTCCTGTCTTTTGTACATCCGCTTAGTCAGTAATAATAAAAGTACATAGTCCAACTTATTTTTAGTGTATGAACAGAGTATAGACGCAATGCCGAACTCATGACTGTCTTGCGACCGATCCCGTACACGTGTTTAGACTTACATTGACCCAAAGGTTCAACGTCCACATAAAAATGAAGTAAAGATTTCATGAAATTTTAGTTACCTTGATGGTTTCAGTAGTTTTTTGAGAGCAAAAAAAGGAGCGTAAATTGCGACTGTTACGGATAACGAGTGTAGGTAAAGTGAGCGTGAATTATAATGAAGCGATTATATGAAAGAAAATGGCGTATCCTGTGCGCACGCGCGCATGTGTAATGATAGGAGGGGGAGGGGAGGTAGCCCCCCCTACCCCTATCATAAAAGTCTGCGCATGAGCAATAATGGGTGTGATCTGGCATGTTTTAGGGTTAAATAGCACTGCAATGGGCTGCTTCAGTCACTTTGCTTTTGTGCAAACAAGTTGTGAAGCCAATTTACAAGATTCTTACCAAGCTTTTTCTACAAGGTTTACCTTTATTTCTCAAGAGGTATGTTTGTTTTTGTGGGTTATTTTACTTTTTTGTTGATTTAAATTAATTGTGGTGTTTTTTTCAAGCCATGGCTGAGAACAAGCAAATCGTGAATGTGGACATCGAAGACGAGTGTTCCAACGATGATAATTCTCCTCAGGCCACTTCATCTCCCAACGCTAGCGAGACTAGTGCAGCCGCCGCCGCTACACCACTGAACTCTGCTACGCCAGCACCAAGAAAAAACGAATGGCAGTAAAAAGATCGAAGAACGGTGCACCTACAGCAAACGCAGCGGCCGATGACGATGGAAATGCCGAAGAGGTGAGTTAATTGTTTGATGTTTTATTTTTAATATAAAGTATTGAATTGTATATTTTTTCATTTTTTATTTTAGTTCAAAGTGACTGCAGCCATGTTTGCTAAATATGATGAGAGGAAAGTGGAAAAATGGGCTGGTGTGTCGCAAAATGAACCCTTTCGTATAGTGGGTTACAGGAGAATCGATGATGCTTCAAAATATGGGGACGCCCATATTTTTGAGCTTCAGAATGATGATAGAGATTTATTTAGAGCTTATATACCCTTACGTATGGCTAGGGAGTATCTCAAGTATAAAGAAGAAAATAAAGTCAGAGGGTATGACTGGGTCATGTCTAAGGGAAAGAAAACTGTAACCAAAGTTAATAAGAATGGAGAAGTAGAAGAATCTGATCCGTTTTATGATTACCAGTTGCTGGACAGCGCTGTAGTGATGAAGAAAGAGAGAGAGGAAAAAAATCGAAAGCTGAAGTAATTGTGCGTTGCATTTGTGTTCTGTTTTTTATAGGTTTTTAAAGCCTTCATCTGGTGGTTGATTAAAAAAGATGATTTTATTTGATTTAGATATGTGAACGTTGAATCAAGGCAGCTTTTGTTGTCGTCAAGAAGTTGATTGAAAAAGATGATTTATTTGATTTTTAGATTTGTGAGCATTGTGTCAAGAAAACTTTCGCTATTGCTGCAAGATATTCGCATTATACAAGGAAGCCACGATATGGCATTAGGCGTAAATCATATTTTAATTGATTAGCTTAAAAAAAAAATTTCATTCTTTTTTTGTGCCCATTTTGTTTAGAATTACAACGGAAAGCCGAGGGTAGAAAGAAAACGGAGGACATTGTGAATTATATGTACAAGATGAATATGTTTAATGCGTTATGGAAAGTTCGATATGATTTGTAAATGAGTTTTTGTAAAAGGGGGCATTGTGTTTTTATTTTCAGATTGAAAAATGGTGTGATAATGTTGACAAGATTTTTAGACCGAGGTGGCACGATGTGAAGATTAGAGAGTTTACGAATACCATGTATAAGTTTACATATACTTTGGACCCTTCATTTTAAGAAATGGATTAATAGAGTGAAGGTGGCATTAAGAACAAAAAACTATGTCAAGAAAAAACAACGTGTAATGAGAACAGGAATGGACTGGGCACGTGTAGTGCGTGGAGAGTACATGCGAAAGTATAAATATGGGTCGCCCTTAGCAAGAGCTCATTTAGTGGATCTGTCTTTAAAATTGTTATCATTTATTGAAGAAAATGTAAATGATTTATGTCTTCCGTAGGTTATGCTGAAACTTAATTGCTGCAGATGTTTTCATGTGAATGAGATATCATCCACTTCTGTAATACTTAACTATATGTCCATTTACTGGCCACCATTGTATGAATGATTGTGAAAAATGTCAAAATGTGACGTATTCGCCAACGCCTATTTCTCATTATGAGATGTTGGGAATTGAGAGAAAATAAATGATTTGTCATCCGTAGGTTATGCTGAAACTTAGCTGCTGTCGATGTTTTCATGTTAACAAGATATTATCCAGTTCTGTAATGCTCAGTTACATACAAATCTATTGGTCACCTTTGTATGAATATGTTTGTGAGAAATGCGGAATGATGTCTTTAGCACCAGTACCTATTACCCATTATGAGATGTTAGGAATAAATAAATCGAAACTAACTTTGATTTTCAGATAATCGAGTGGCACTGTCACACGTGTGGTCACAGTATAAGGATGCTAGTGAGCGAAAAGGACGCGATATTTTGGCTAGGGATGGAAGTGATTAGAATTTATTGTGCAAAATGTGGTAGAGTGTATTATAAACCGGTAGAGACGATTTTTAAAGGAAATACCTTTGGTGAACAAGAAGTAGATTTTTGTTTTCATTAATTTTGTAGGTGTATGTGATGGACGTTAAGACTATATTTTTGTTTTCAGATATATGGTGAATATGTAACTTTTAAGTGTGATTGCAAGTTTGGTTTTAGAATTGAATATGTCACCGTGTGGAACAGTAGGATTAATTCATCAGCATCTAAAGTATTATGTGAAACATGTAACCGACCTTATGTTGGAGCAGTCAGTTCAGCTTTTACAAAGTATTTGAAATGATTGAGAATTTATTTTATAGGGTGTGTTTTGGGGCACTGATTTTAGTTTTTTTTTTATAGGAAGGTTATTGTCAAACAGTTAAGTGTGTATCATGTGAGAAGACATCGAAAGTGTATGAATATACCCATTTGCTGTAAAGACTTGCTCAGCATGTAAGCAAGTGTATTGTGCTTTAGTGAATAAAAAATTTATGTAAAATGAAGTGTAATAAAAATGATGGAAAAGCAATATCTGTGTTTGTCTTTATTTTAGTTGTATTTCCTTGATGAATCTATGGATTGGGAAGATACGGAGAATCGGTTTGACGACTGGCTTGAAAATGAGTTTATGACTGATTATACGCCTAAACCCTTGGTTGGAAAAGGCAATGAAGAAATGAAAGAACCGAATGACTGGGGCCTGGTGTGGGATGACCCTGATTTTATTCACAATCAAATGGGTGGTAGTGTTGATGAAAACTATTGACAAAAGAGTTAAATATGTCAAGTTCAGTCATTCAAGTATCAAAAGCTGACAAGATGTGTCTTGCGAGATGCCTTGTCTTGTTTTTGGCGCGGGAGAAGAAGGAGAAATATGAGCGCATACGCAAAAAGACGAGCGTCTTTCAGAAGCGCGAGGCGCGTGCGTTGTGTCTCAAAGCGGGGGTGGATCCTGACAATGATGCGAATTTGTCCGATGTGGTGCGGTTTGAAGCGTGTCTGAATGAGGGTGTGGAGGGCGGGCCAAAGTATCGCATTGTTGTGTTTAGCAAAGCGCATTTTTTTCGAACCGGTGTATTGCGGACCTTCAGCTCCCGTGTCAATATATCTGTTTTTGTCGGACAATCATTATGATTTAATTACATCTGTTAAGGGGTTTTTTAAGAAGGATTACTTCTGTGAGGTTTGCTTAAAAGGGTACAAACGTTTTGCGTTTCATAAGTGCAATCAGGCCTGTAGAAGGTGTAATACTGTAAAATGAGACAAAGAGGAAGAGGATGAGGTGGAGTGTGGTGTGTGTATGAGAACATTTTTGGGGGAAAAGTGTTACGAGTTGCACAAGAAGCAGAATGTGGAAGTGAGGAAAAAAAGAAAGATCAAGTCGATGTGTGAAAAGATGCACAGATGTGTCAAGTGTAACAAGGAATATCTGACAAAGAATGGTGCGCATGAGTGTTATACAAAAAATTGCCCCAATTGTAAGCAAATGGTGCCATGGAAACAGAAGTGTTTTATGCAGGTGTTGGAAGAGAAGGATTCGAGAGATCGTGAATTGTTGTTTTTTGATTATGAATGTATGCAGGAGACTGGCAAGCATGTGCCGAATTTGGTGGTGGTGCAGAATGAGGAGGGAAAGACGTGGAGTTTTAAGGGTGAGAAGGCGAATGATGAATTTTGCGAGTGGTTGTTTACGGACGCGAGGGTGAATACAATGGTGCTCGCTCACAATTTTGGAAAGAAGAAAGTAAAAGCAGTAGAAGAGTTTCCTGTGCCCAAAAATGTAAAACAAGTGCGCAGCTTCCCAGGACTAGCTGGTTATTACAGACGATTTGTTAAGAATTTTGCAAAGATCGCAAGCCCTTTAAACAAGCTACTACGATAGAGCGAAAAGTTTGTTTGGTCGGAACCTTGTCAAGAAGCGTTTGACAAGTCGAAACGAGCCTTAGTATCTGCTCCTATACTCGCATATCCCGATTTTACCAAAGAGTTTCATGTTTTTACAGGTGCTTCAAATGACGGAATCAGAATGACTTTAGGTCAATACCATAACAAACCTGAAGTAGCAATTGCTTACGCAGGCAGAGACTTGTCTCTCGCTGAACGTAGTTATAGTGCCACTGAAAAAGAAGCATTAGCAGTTGTAGAAGCCGTTAAATATTTCCAACCTTATTTACATGACTCCAAGTTCACAGTTCACACAGATCACAAAGCATTACGCTGGTTAATGGATTTACTATCTACCCATTATATTTCAATACTACCAACACATGTTAAACTGAGCCAGTATTTAAGACATACTTTGCTTTAACAATTTGTCAAAATTCACTTAAGACTATTACTGTTGAAGCTTTCAAAAATGTCACCAAACAGTTTTATGTCCATAAATATTCTCAAAATCGTAAACAGCAGCCCATGGTTACCGTTAGGTTTCAAGTGGAAGCCTGACCACAAAATATTCGTACCACGCCACCACATATAAACAAATCTTTATATTTCTTGGAGGCTCATACTTCCTATCAGCAGCTTCTGAAGCTTTAATACTAGAAACTTGAAGTTTCACAGTTTACTGACTATAACTTTCCATAAAATGTTTCCCTTTATGTCAGAAAACCGGACTGACCACTTGGCCAGAAAATCTGGGTGTCACGCTGCTAGTATTCTCCACTGACCAAATCAAAACATTCCTGAGCAGACTGCTACTGATCCCAGCTTGTTGGAGCTTCACCACAAATCTTTGAAAACTCAATCACAAACAACGACAAATAAACTGTCTTCACTTCGCTTGACCATTTGTACCAAAACCTTTGATCTGCAACTTGTAAACACCATCAACGAAGCCAACAAACGGATCAATAACATTCAAGAAGTCTCAACTACAACGTTAAGTGATATACAGCTATACATCGCCTCAGGCCCTTCAGTACTAAACTCCGCCACGCTCGTCATGTGCGTCTGCTGCTTCAACATCCATCAGAACCAAACCAACCAACCAAGCCCAATTCCAGCCAACCAAGTACCGCTCCAACAACCACAGTACAGCTCGCCAATCCCCGTAAGCAAAAGACCACATGCCATAACCCTCCATTAGATAACCCCAAACCTGAACTGACACCTCTTTAAGTCCTACACAGTCAACAGCCTGAACTGAGCTGAAACTTGCATCGAACTTTCAAGAGAACTATTAGAACACTCAACTGCTTTCATAAACCTTTTTAATAACTGATTTCAACAACCAAACTGGAAGTTTGATTCTTACTATTTACTTACTACACGAAAACAATACAAGAGATTTCTCTTGGGAAGATTTGTACCATTTAAGAAAGTTTGTTCAAGCTTTCCAAGACAGACACGACAACAACCAAAATTTCTGTTACATTGTAACACCATCCACTCACCAAATTTATCTTTGTCTCGCCCGAATATCAAACCCTATACCATGCACACGCTTTTAGATTTTGTGATAGCTCCCACAGGTAGCCACCCCTACAACATTTCTAGAGAAGACAACGATCTGCTCAGTTTTATAAAGTTATACGAAATTTTACAGACCAAAGAAAATTGGATGTATTGACATCTCACGAATGCTATAGCGAGAAGCTCACAGAGCGAAAGAACATGACGTAGCTAGCTGACCAATGGCTAACACAAATATCACTACAAAGCTACTGTACTATATCAACAAAAAAAAACAAAAATGAAATCCAAAAAGCAACATCAAAATGATAGAAGCCCCATCAAAAACAAGATTGGGCAACCAAAAGTGCTCACTAAACAACAAAAGCTTTTCATTCCCCACGGCACTCTCCAAACACATCTGGGACCTCAAGAATGTACATGTAAACAAGCAAAACTCAGTAGAATGGAATATGAATAGGAGCGCAAAAGCATAAAAATGTGGCTTCAAAATCTGTCCTTTATGTCTAGCTGAAGAGACGGAAACCCTGGACGCCGCCTTCCTCCTGAACAAAAGATCAGAGAAGTATTGGCTTAACGGAACATTAGAATAAATTGTATGCCTGGCACTTTAAATGCTTTTACATGTAACAGAGCACCTCAACTTTATTTGTTTAGTATGAGAATCGCCACAGTGTGAAATTGCGGTTACGATTTTAGAGTTTTAAGTAATGACTTTGCACTTATCGACTTTTGAACTGTTCTTTTAGTTTTAACAATATTTGGTAAACTTCTACTTTATTTTCATATGTTTATTCATTTATTTATTTATAAAGCTTTAACCACATTATGGTAAGGTACACATGAGAGCACGGCTCCAAATTTGCTAGTTTGCCCTTATAGAAAAACACTATAATTAATTTCATCAATTCACTCTCAACATCTATTCATTCATAAATTTACCCAAGTATTTTTTTTTGTGCATAAGGTAATGAAATGAACACAATATAAAGTCGATAAGTAATCAAAACAGATAAAGTACAAAACGTGTCATTTACTGTAGTCCCAAATGAGAAGAAAGATTATTTGCCTTTTGATAATGATTTGTATCATATTTCCTTTACATTTACTTTCTCCGGGCTGAATGATGCTGTGTAAGCCAGGTCAATCTTTTTCTCGCATTGCAGGCAACAGAACAGAATCCTTACGCAAACCACCTCCTTCTGCAGCTCCATATACATGTACATGTACCCCAAATCTTCAAATTTTACAAAAAGGTATCCAAGCAACGGGAAACAACCAATACCACTTAACAGACCAAATGAGTCCCAACTCAAAAGGATGTTTGTCAGACTTGTTTTGGAGTATCGCAAAATAGTTGCTTAGTATCAACCACTAAGGACCAAGAGATACCACTTGTTTTTGATTGACTGGTTTTGAGTTGCTTTTGTTATTGTGCCACACAAAATGAAAAACAAATTCCTAATTTCGAATATGGTAAAAAGAAAAAAGGCATGACATTGAAGAACAAGCTACCACAATTGATCTCAACACATCCCTAGATGAAGCCAGCAACACCGTTTTGAAACTTGAAGAAGAAAACCAACAGCTACATGTACAGTACATTCTTACATAAAAGATCAGGATTTGCAATTTACATGTAGGAAAAATTCTGGAAGAAAGGGAAGTGTAGTGAGCGATAGCAACGGCGGAAGATTTAAGAGTTCAGGACCAAAGCTGAAAAAGCACTGTGGTTAGCACAAACCTTTGGACTTGACCTGCAATCTGTGACTTTATTAGGTGACAGTGGTATTTAGAGCCATAGCCTGACCTATTGCAAGGTGGAGATTTGCCAGAAGATTAGCAGAAAAAGAGTAAAAAGCATTCTGTTTGTTCTTGACAAGTTCTGTATTAGTGATGGCTGGCTTGTCTCCTTAAAGTTCCTTGAAGGTTTTTAGTTTTTATAAAAACAATAACAACACAACTTCTCAGCTTCCCACCCGCCTACCAAGGACTATCTTGTAGGGCTTCTACCGCTGTCCTGGCGTCAATCATGCAGGACTCTGCCAAATGTCTTGGTTTCTTCCCCGGCACAGAAGTGCTGAGAGCCTGTATTTATATAAAAAGGTCAGACACAGGTCACTGTCTTACGGCAACACCTACCATACCTGGAGGTTGTGTTCTCATGTTAAGGAGCATGCAGCGAATTATGAGTAAGGGGAAATAGGCAGGCAGACCATCGGTAAGTGGATGGAGATTGGGGCTCACAATGCCCATTATAAGAGGTTCAAGCCACAGAACATAGCCACCACGAAAATCTTGCTACTTGACTCGCTTAACATTTCCAAGAGGTAGCGAAACATGTGACTTTGAAAATTACCACCTGGATGGACCAATTAAAGGAGATTACCGCGAAACACAGATCTAGTGTTGGATTAGCGTTTTCAATTCCCGCGAAATCACATATGCGTTCAGACTCTTGTTTAAACATGAACAACAACACATTGGGGACTAAAAAAACCTTGCAGACAGTACTTGAAGAAAACCTGAAGGCCACAAATGAAAGCTGGAATCAATATTTCCATGTATTCTGTTCAACAGCCCGGTAACAACGCACAACAACCCATTGCCCAGCAAATTCTGTTCTATTAACAGCCCCAGATCCAACAGGCAATGATGCCAACACAACCCAAAAACAACATTATGCAACCCAGCCAGATCTGCCTTCACGTGATGCATGATTAAATTGTGTCCATGTTTATTATTATTTTATAAATAATTATTGTGTGCAGATTTTCCTTTTAAAGCTTTACAATATCTTGTCATTCCCCCCCCCTTTTTGGTTAAAATGGCCAAGGCACTAAAATATCCCCTGCCCAGGGGTTGATGGCCAAGCCGAAATCAGGTGACATCAACTGAATTCATTTGTTGGCCGCCAAAGAGGGCTATATCTTTCAGCATTTGCGTATGTGTGCATGCATCACTTTTTGAAAAAAAAAACTGTTTTATTATATCTTCCCACATTTTATTTTTAACTACAGCTTAAACATTAAGCCCCTTTTCAATATGAAAATAGATTGTGCAAAAATGTCTCTATTTATAAGTTTCACTGTCACCTCATTCTCAGTGTTGAATATTATCATCATCAAGAGTCTGAGAGATTCATAGTTTAATTATCCTACCAAGCTAATGCTCACAATAAAAATTTAATGTGCTGTCAATAATATATATTTACTTACTCTTTCAAAGCCTCAAGAGGTCTACATTTGATTGCCGCATTCATGTGGAGACGTAAAGCAATAATGCAGTGGCAAACATGGCATACATGAAAAGCCTGTCACTGAGTCAACAACCAAACTGCTGAAATGCAACATATATTCCCCAGCTGATTGTGGCATTGACATGATCATTTTGTTCCAAACAGGAAATCACAGTTCCAGTCATCAAAGCTAAGGAACCCCATTAACTACAACATCGTTCTTGTGCATCAGTGTTCCAGCAGGTTAACAAAATCATCACCTGCTGAGCTATTCCTTAATGGAGATCATAAGGTACTGATGAAACATGCTGTCTCATGGTAACGCAATCTGTAAGCAAACAAACAATGCAGCTCATTTTTTTGTACCAGTTCTATTAAATATTCTTTCTCTCCTTGGCACTTTACTTCTATCCCAAGGGACAAATAAAGAAGCTCTCTGCTCCCACTAATACAGAGTTTGATCTTTACACAAACCTTGTACTATCATTCCTATTACTATACTAATACCGGGTTCATAGTAGCAGTTCAGCCCAAAGCCTGGATGGATGCTGCATTGATGTCGCGTTATATCCGTGAGATCTGGCTCACCTACACCAAGAGGTCCAAATCTCTTCTTGTACTCGACTCGTTCAAGTGCCACATCAGTGACGAGGCAAAGAACCAGATCAAGCGCGGGAACAGCATTCCAGCTGTAATTCCGGGCGGATGTACTTCAAAGCTACAGCCCCTTGATGTGTCTATCAACCGGCCATTT
>JAOBRG010283981.1:0-16007 GCA_027574985.1 Umimayanthus nakama
TTGCGTTAAATAAATCAAATAGGAACTTCACTTTTTACCTGGTTTAACAACCACTGGTGTTCCATCAATACAACTTTTATAATCTCTGCAGTACGGTGTGCCTTCGTCAGTTCAAGATCAATCTGTTGACAAGATGTTAAACAAACTTTAATCTATCATTTTCCGTCATTAAGTTACTCACCAACTCACTTCAGACACTTGGGATCACTCACGCACAGAGACAGACAAATGTACTTGTTTATTTGATATGCACACACAAGAAGAAGCTATAGGAAAATTCTCGTAGTTAGTTTTTAAAACACCAACTAGCGTTGACCACCCCTTCCTTTGTCCTGATCGGAAACGGCTAAATAAACGTTGGTAAAAGAAGCTACAGGGCCACTTATTATCAACAGGTGGAACCATGGTGTATGTTAACAAGATGCAACGTTCATTTAGACAGACAAATATACTTTTACATGTACACACATAAAACAGCTGGGAGCATCCTCTTACCTGTTTTCAACAATCACTGGTATTGCACCCACACGACTTTTTTGCTTGCTCCAATTTGTGATCTGTTGGTCAACAAGAAATAGAACCACAAAGACAAGACAAGCCAAAGACTTTATTTTTACTTTTCAATACAATACACAATAAACAGACAAAAATTTAAATGAAACAAGTGAAAGCAAGTTTCACCCAACATAACCTCGAGGTTAATCAAGCAGGATGACGCCATAACAGTTACTTAATCTTAATGAAAGGGTCAGGGGATCAACTTAAATGTAGACGCGATAAACGGAGAAAAAAAACAAAAAATACATAAACAAAATACAAAACTAAAACTAACAGTACCGTTTTAACAATTTGAGCCATATAAAAAACTTCTAACTGTTACTAAAGTTTTTATTTAGAGACGATCAGGGATTTCAGGGTTTTCCTTTAATAGTCGCTTTTTTACTACATTGAATAGTTTGCTAGTTCATTATACAGTAAATCACTCGGGAGCCTCACTCACTTACTTACGTACACACATACGCGTACATCAACCAGGTGGCACCATTACCGCTGCAGTACACTCTACCTTCACCAGTTTATGACCTGTTGAAATGAAAAAGGACAATTTATTGTCAGTTTCTTTGTCAATTATTTGTACTGCAATAAAATCCAAGGTGTCGCCAACCTGTCATCAGTTGAAAAGAGAAAAAAGAAACGTATTTTCCTCAAGCCCAACCATATAGTATCTTCCAAGTCAACCCGAAAGTTAAAACACTTCCATAACTTCCTGTTTCTTCAGCTGGTCACCTGTTGAGAAGAAAAGACGAACCAGCTTTGAAACCACGCCAAGCTAAACAGTATCTTCCCAGTAAACCCAGAAGGTAGAAAACTCTCCATACAGTCCAGTTTTTTCAGCAGGGCATGAGACAAAGAAGAAACAGGTTTTCTACTAAGCTAAGCCACAGAGTACCTTCGCAGTCAATCCAGAAGGCAAATACTTTCCCTACAGTTACGTTTTTACGGTTGGGCACTTGTTGAAAGACGAAGAAGAAACAGGTTCTGTAAGTACTAAGCCAAACCAAATAGATCGTTCCCAATTAATACAGAAGGTACAACACTCTCCACATTGTCCTGTTTCTTGAGCTGATCACTGGTTTCTATGTAGCTACACCACCCCTTACCTCTCAGTAACTCCAGATGGAAAAACTTTCTCCACATTTACCTGCTTTTTAATGCTGAATACCTGTTGAGGAAAGTGGAAAGAGGATTATTAATACTCAATCTTAACCAAAAGCCAAACCAAATAGATCGTTCCCAATTAATACAGAAGGTACAACACTCTCCACATTGTCCTGTTTCTTGAGCTGATCACTGGTTTCTATGTAGCTACACCACCCCTTACCTCTCAGTAACTCCAGATGGAAAAACTTTCTCCACATTTACCTGCTTTTTAATGCTGAATACCTGTTGAGGAAAGTGGAAAGAGGATTATTAATACTCAATCTTAACCAAACAGTCCGTATTCATTCGAAAAGTGGAACACCTTCGATAATGTCTTGTATATTCAGCTTGGCACGTGTTGGGAGAGAAAACGTCACAGATTTTCTTTTTAGGTAGACAAAATTATAACTTAAACTTGTTTGGAAGGTAGAACAAACCAATATTGTCGCTTTCGATCAGCAGGGTGCCTGTTGAGAAACAGGTTTTCTTCTAGCCTAAGCCACAAAGTAGCATCTCAGTTAATCCAGTAGGCAAAAAAATCTCCATATTGTCCTGTTTTTACAATTGAGCACCTGTCGAAAGAAGAAGAAGAAACATGTTCTCTGCTAGGCTAAATCAAATAGTAGAAAGTACCTTCTCAGTAAATAAAGAAGGTAGTTCACTCTCCATGAAGCCCTTTTTCTTCAGCATGGTACCTATTGAGAAGAGAAGAAGAAACAGGTTTTTCTACATAACTAAACCAAAAAGTATTTTTCCAGATAACCTTAAAGGTAAAATACTCTCAATATTTACCTGTTTATTCAATTGGGCAGCTGTTGAGTAGTGAACAAGAAACCAAATAGTGACTTCAAGTAAATGAGAAGGTACAAAACTTTTATAGAAAAAAAGAAGAAACAGCTTCTCTACTAAGCTCAACCAAACAGTATTTTTCCAGCTACAAAAGACAGTAGAGCACTTTAAATATTGTCCAGTTTGTTAAGCAAGACACCTTTCGAGACATGAAGAAGAAACCAGTTTTCTACTAGGCGAAAGCACAAAGAACCTTTCTAGTTAATCATGAAGGTATAACACATTTTACACTTTCTTCTTTTGCGAACCAGTCGAGAAGAAAAGAAGAAATAGGTTTCATACTGAGCTAAACAAAACAGTAATTTTCAAGTTACCCAAAAGATAAAACACTCTCCAGTTGTCCCTTTTTTCAGTTGGGAATCTGTTGAGAGATGAAAAAGAAACTGATTTTTAACTAAGGTGTACCAAAACGTACCCTCCCAGTTAATCAAGAAAGGTAGAACACTTCGACATTGACTTGTTTGTTCAGCTGGGTACCTGGTGAAAGATGAAAAAGAAACAGGTTTGCTACCAACTTAAATCAACTAGAACCTTCCCAATTAATCCAGAGGGTAGAGAACTCCCCATATTGACTTTAAATGTTTGTTCAGCAGGAAAGAGAATTCTATTAAGCATAACCAAATAGTAAATTTCCAGTCAACCCAGAAGGTAGAACACTTTCCACATGGACTTTATTTGTTGCTAATATCAAATAGTAAATTCTTAGTTAATCAAGAGGGTAGTTTACCTTTTTAATGTTTGTTCAGCTTAGAACCTATTGAGAAGAGAAATAGAAACAGGTTTTGTACAAAGCTACACCAAATAGTAAACTCCCAAAAATAATCCACAAGGTAGAATAGTTTCAATGTTGACTTGTTTCTTCAGCTCTGAACTTGTTGAGAAGAGAAAAAGACAAGCTTTCTAGAAATCAAGCTAAACCAAATAATAAATTCCAAGTCTACAAGGTAGAATACTTTAATATTGCCCGGTTTCCTCAGCTGAGCATCTGTCAAGAAGAGAAGAAGAAACGGGCTTTCTAAAAGTTAAACCAAATAGTAAATTCCCACTTCAAATCATCCAGTTTGTTTTAAGCTATACCACACTTACTTTCCCAGTTAATTACAAGGCAAAATTTTCTCCACATTGTCCTTCTTTTCAAAGTAGGACACCTGTTGATAAAAAAGACATATTATTTATACCAGGTACATATACACCTATTCAAAAAGTAGAACATCTCTCATAATGTCCGGTTTGTTTAGCTCGGCACCTGTTAAGAAAAGAACAAGAAACAGGTTCTCTACAGAGCTAAACCAAAAATAGCTTCCCATGCAGTTATTCAAGACGGTAGAACACTTTTCAACTTTATCCTGCTTATTCAGCAAGGCACCTTTCAAGACCTGACGAAGAAACTAGTTTTCTTCTAAGCCTAAGCACAAAGTATCTTCCAAATTAATCTAGAAGGTAGGACACCCTCTTTATTTTCCAGTTTTTCGGCTGCGAACCTAGCGAGAAGAAAAAAAGAGGTTTTATACTAAGCTAAACCAAAGAGTGATTTCCCGGTTCTCAAAAACGTAAAACACTCTCCATTTTACCCTAGTTTTTCAGCTGGAAACCTGTTGAGAGATGATATGAAGAAACAGTTTTGTTACTAAGCTATACCATAAATACCTTCCCAGTTAGTCAAGAAGGTAGAACATTGTCCATATTGACCTGTCTGTTCCGCTAAGCACCTGTTGAAAAGAGAAGAGGAAACAGGCTTTCTAGTATTTTCTTATTTTAGCTAGAAGGTAGAACACTGTCCATATTGTCTGATTTGTTCTGCCGAGTACCTGGTGAGAAGAGATGAAGAAACAGGTTTTTTAGTTAGCTAAACAAAATAGTAAATTCCAAGTTGACCCAGATGATGAAACACTTTTAAAGTGTCCAGCTTGTTCAATAGGGCACCCGTTGAGATAGGAAGACAAAGGTTTGTACTAAGTTACACAACACTCACTTTTCAATTAATCAAGAAAGCAAAAATTTCTCCGCATTGTGCTGCTACTCAAAGTAGGACAACTGTGGAAAAGAATAAAACAAAACGTTTACTAAACTCAACTAAAAAGTACGTACCCACAAACTTGAAAAGTAGAGCATCACCCATAATGTCAAATTGGAGGTGACAGGTTTCCCTTTTTAGCTAAACCAAACAATAACTTCAAAGGAAAACGATTCCTTAGTGTCCTGTTGTAGTAGAAGGGCAACTGTTGAAAGAAGAAGACGAATCGGTTTTCTTCTAGACTAAACCGGAGAATCTTCCCAAATTAATCCAGAAGACAAAACACTCCATAATAGCTTTAATTGTTTTTACAGCTTGGCATTTGTAGAGAAAAGAAAAATAAGAGGTCTAGTAAACTTAACCAAATAATGAAATAGTAGTTAACTTAGAAAGGAGAACATTTTGCGTATCGATTTTGATTGTTTGTTCAGCTGGGCACCTGTTAAGAAAAGAAGAAGACACATGCTTTCCAAAAACCTGCACAACAGACGTAAGTTCAGAGTTAGTCAAGAAGGTAAAACACTCTCCATAGTGTCCTGTTTTTTCAACTGGGCAACTGTTGAAAAGAGAAGAGGAAACAGGGCTTTGTTCAAAGCTACACCAAATAGTAAATTCCAAGTTAGTACAGAAAGTAGAACACTTTAGATATTGATTTGAATTGTTTGTTTAGCTGGGCACCTATTAACAAAAGAGGAATTAAAAGGCTTTCTAAAAAGTTACACCAAATGGTAAACTCCCAGTTAATAGAGAAGGTAGAACACTTTCCATATTGACCTGTTTGTTCTGCTGGGCACCTGTTGAGAAGGGAAGAGCAAACACGCTTTCTTGTACTTAAGTTAAACAGACTAGTGTTACCTTAGTTATGCTAGAGGGTAGAACGTTTTTCATATTGTCTTAATGTTCAGCTGGGCACCTGTCGAGAAAAAAGAAGAAAAAACAGGCTTTCTAGTAAACAAAATCGTAAAGTCCCAGTTAAACCAGAAGATAGAACACTTTCCAAAATGTCAAGTTTATTAAGCAGAGCACCTGTTGAGAGGGGAAGACACAGGTTTGTACTAGATTACACCACACTTACCTTCTCAGCTATTCAAAAGGGCAAAATTTTTTCATATTGTTCCGTTTTGAAGCTGGACATCTACTGAAAAAATGAAACATAATTTTATTAAGCTTAACCAAATAATACGTAGTCAGCTAGTTAGAAATGTAAAACACCTCCGATTATGTGCTGTTTGTTCAGCTTGGTACCTGTTGAGAAAGAGAACATAACAAGTTTTCGTTTTAGCTAAAACAAAAAGCCTTTCTAAACTTAATTAAGCAGGTAAAACGATCCTAATATTACCCTTTTTATCAGCAGGACACCTGTTGAGAAGAAAAGACAAGCAGGTTTTCTTTTAGCCTAAACCGAAGTACCTTCCCAGTTAAACCAGAAGGCAAAACACTTTCCGTATTGCTGTTAGTTGTTTGTTCAGCTGGTCACCTGTTGAGAAAAGAAGAAACAGACTTCTTAGCAAGCAAAACCAAATTGTAAATTCTAAGTTAACCCAGGAGGTAGGTTACTTTCCTCTTAACTTTAACTGTTTCTTCAGCTTGGAACCTGTTGAGAAGAGAAAAAGAAACAGGTTTTTTACGACGCTACACCACACTTACCTTCCAATCAATCAAGAAGGCAGAACTGCCTCTACATTGTTCTGCTTTTCATAGTACAACACCTGCTGCAAAAAAGAAACATTGTTTTACTAAGCTTAACCAAATAGTACTTATCCACCTTGTTCGAAAAGTAGAAGAGAGAACAAAAAACAGGTTTTCTACTAAGCTAAACCTAAAAATAGCTTCCATGTCACTCAAGACGGTAGACAACTTTCCATATTGTCCAGTTTACTTAGCAAGGTAGCTTTCAAGACACGAGGAATAAACTAGCGTTCTACTAAGCTAAAGCACAAAGTGGTTTCCTGGTTAATCAAAAAGGCAGAAAACATTTTATATTAATACAGTTTTTTTGCTGCAAACCTGGTGAGAAAAAAGTAATAGGTCTTATACCAAGCTAAACCAAATAGTAATTTTCAAGTTACCAAAAAGATAAAACACTCTCTATTTTGTCCCAATTTTGCAGCTGGAAAGCTGTTGAGAGTTGATAAAGAAACCTAGGTTATACCAAAAAATACCTTTTCAGTTACTCAAGAAGACAGAACACTGTCCATATTGACCTGTTTGTTCCGCTATGCTTCTGTTAAGAAGAGAAGGAGAAACAAGTTTTCTCGTACTTAAGCAAAACCAAGTTGTAAATTCTTAGTTACGCTAAGAGGTAGAACACTTTTCATAATGTCCGGTTTGATCAGCTTGGTACCTATTGAAAAGAGACAAAGAATTAGGTTTGCTAGTTAGCTAAATGAAACACTTTCCAAACTGTCCAGTTTATTTAATAGGGCACCTGTTGAAAGGGGAAGACACAGGATTTGTACTAAGTTACACAACGCTTACCTTCCCATTTAATCAAGAAGGCAAAATTTTCTCTACATTGTTCTGCTTTTCACAGTAGGACATCTGTTGAAAGAAAGGAAACATTTTTTCTACAAGGCTTAACTAAAAAGTACGTATCCGCCTAGTTCAAGAGTACAGCATCTCCCGTATTATCCTTTTTTATCAGCAGGGCACCTGTTGAGAAAAGAAGGCGAAAACATTTTTTAGCCTAAACCAGAGTATCTTCAAAGTTAATAGAAAAGGCAAAAAACTCTCCACGTTGGACTTATTTGTTTGCTCAGCTGGTCACCTGTTGGGAAGAGAAGAAACAGGCTTTTTATCAAACTAAACCAAATGGTAAATTCCAAGTTAAACCAGAAGGTAGACTACTTTCCGTCTTGACAAAATCTCTAATCAGCTTGGCACCTGTTGAGAAACAAAAGCAGGTTTTGTACAAAGCTACACCAAATAGTAAATTCCTAAATAATCTAAAAATAGAACACTTTCAATATTGACCTAGTTTTTTCAGCTTTGAACTTGATGAGAAGACACAAAGAAACAGGCTTTCTAGAACTTAAGCTTAACCAACTAGTAAGTCCATAGTCAATCTACAGGGAAGAACACTTGAATGTTGTCCTGTCTCTTCAGCTGGGCATCTGTCGAAACGGGGAGAAGAAACAGTCTTTTTAAAAGCTAAACCAAAAAAATAGCTTTCAAGTTATTAAAAAGACTGTAGACAACTGCATGCCCAGTTTATTTAGCAAGGCACCTTTTAAGACATAACGAAGAAACTAGTTTTCAACTAAGCTAAAGCACAAAATGGTCTCCTGTTTAATAAAGAAGGTAGAACACATTCTAAATTTTTTAGGTTTTTTGGCTGCGAAACCTGGTGAGAAAAAAGAAGAAATAGGTTTTATGCTAAACTAAATCAAATAGTAATTTCCCACTTCTCCAAAAGATAAAACTCTCTCCATTTTGTCACAGTTTTTAAGCTGAAAACCTGTTGAGAGAGGATGAAGAAACAGGTTTTTTACTAAGCTATACCAAAAAGTACCTGCCCAGTTAATCAAGAAGGTAGAACGTTTCAATATTGACCTGTTTGTTCTGCTAAGCACCTGTTGAGAAGAGGAAACAGGCTTTATAGTACATAAGCTAAGCCAAGTAGTAAATTCTTACTTAAGCTAGAAGGTAAAAACACTGTCAATAGTGTCCGGTTTGTTTAGATGGGCACCTGCGGAGAAGAGACAAAGAAACAGGTTTTCTAGTTAGCTAAACCAAATAATAAATTCCCTGTTAATCCAGAAGATAGAAACTACCCAAATGGTCAAGTTTATTCAGCAGGGCACCTGTTTAGAGAGGGGAGTACACAGGTTTTGGGCTAAGCTACATAGCACTTACCTTCCCAGCTAATCAAGAAGGCATAATTTTCTATACACGGTCCTTCTTTTCAGAGCTAGACACCTGTTAAAAAAAGAAACAAGATTTATATTAAGTTTAACCAAGCAGTATGAATCAACCTAGTTCAAAAAGTACAACATCTCGCATAATGTCCTGTTTGCTCAACTCGGAACAAGGACGTGATAGGTATGCTTTTTAGCTAAACCAAAATAATAACTTCAACTTAATTTCGAAGGTAGAACAATCCCAATAGTGTCCTGTTTTGTCAGCAGGGCAACTGTTGAGAAACGAACACGAGCAGATTTTCTTCTACCCTAAAGCGGGGTACCTTCCCAGTTAATCAAGAAGGCAACACATACTCCATTATTGCTTGATATGTTTGATCAGCAGGGCACCTGTCGAGAAAAAAAGAAGAAACAAGAATTTTAGTAAGTTTGATCAAAAAGTTAAATCCTAGTTCATCCAGAAGGCGGAACACTTTCCATATTGACTTCTATTGATTGTTCAGCCAAGCACCTGTTGAGAAGAAAAGGAGAAACAGGTTTTCTACAAAGCTAAACCAAACAGTAACTTCACAGTTTATCTAGAGCTGGGTAGAACACGTTCCGTATTGATCTGTTTCTTCAGCTGGGCACCTGGTGAGAAGAGAAGAATAAACAGGTTTTTTACAAAATTAATCCATTTAGAAATTTCCCTGCTAGTGCAGAAGGGAGAACACCTTAAATATCGGTTTTAATTGGTTGTTCAGTTGGGCACCTGTTAACAAAAGAAAATAAAACAGGCTTTCGACTAAGTTAAATCAAATAAGAAATTCCGTGTTATCCAGAAGGTGAATCACTTTCCATATGAACTGTCTGTTTCTTTAGCTGGGCACCTGGTAAGAAGAGAAAAAAGAAGGCTTTGTGCGAAGCTAACTCAAAAAAGTAGCTTCACAGTTACTCAAAACTGTAGAACACTTTTCATAATGTCCAGTTTATTCAGCAGGGCACCTTTCAAGACACGAGAAAGAAACCAGTTTTCTACTAAGCTAAAGCACAAAGTAGTTTCCTGGCTAGTCAAACGGATGAATCAGTTTCAATTTCTTTCCATTTTACTTTGCTGCGAACCTGTTGAGAAAAAAAGAAGACATAGATTTTATACTAATTTAAACCAAAGAGTATTTTGCCAGTTCTCCAGAAGGCAAAACATTCCATTTTCCTTTAATGTTCAGCTGGAAACCTGTTGATACCAAAAATACCTTCCCAGTTAGTCAAGAAGGTAGAACACTGTTTATATTGACCTGTTTGTTCCGCTAAGCACCTGTTGAGAAGAGAAGAGAAGAGAAAACAGGCTTTCTAGTACTTAAGCAAAATCACGTAGTAAATTCTTATTTACGCTAGAAGGTAGAACACTTTCCATATTGTCCGGTTTGTTCAGCTGGGCACCTGTTCAGAAGTTGGCACAGAAGTTTCCCAAGTGTTCAGTTAATTCAATTGGGCACTTCTTTGAGAGAGGAAGACACAGGTTTGTACTAAGTTACACTGCACTTACCTTCCCAGTAAATCAAGAAGGCAAAATTTTCTGCACATTGTCCTGCTTTTTGAAGTAGGACACCTGTTGAAAAAAAAGAAACATTAGATGTACTAAGCTTAATAATCTCTCATAATGTCCGGTTTGTTCAGATCGGCACCTGTAAAGAAAATGACGTGACAGGTTTTCTTTTTAGCTAAACCAAGAAATAATTTTAAACTTAATTCCGAAGGAAAACGATCCCCATAGTGTCTTGTTTTATCAGCAGGGTGTCTGTTGAGAAAAGAAGACGAATAAGTTTTCTTCTAGCCTAAACCTGAGTACCCTTCCAGTTTATACAGAAGGTAAAACACTCACCATATTAACTTTAAATTTTTGTTCAGCTTGAAATCTGTTGAGAAAAGAAGAATAAAGGGCTTTCTAATAAGGTAAATCAAATAGTAAAGTTCCAGTTAAACCAGAAGGTAGAAAACTTTCCAAAATGTCAAGTTTTTTCAGCAGGCGCCAGTTGAGAGGGTAAGAAACAGTTCTGTACTAATTTACATCTCACCTACCTTCCCAGCTACTCAAGAGGGCAAAATTTTGCACATTGTTCTGCTTTTGAAGCTTAACACCTAATGAATAAAGTGGAAACATAACTTTAGCTAAGTTCAACCAAATAATACGTAACCAGCTAGCTCGAAAAGTAGAGCACCTTCGATCACGTGCTGCTTGTTCAGCTTGGACCTATTGAGAAAGAGGACATAACAAGTTTTCTTTCTAGCTTAATTCAACAGGTAGAACGATCCCTATATTATTCTTTTTATAAGCAGGGCAACTGTTGAGAAAAGAAGACGAACAGGTTTTCTTTTAGCCTAAACCGGAGTACCTTCCAAATTATTCCAGAAAGCAAAACACTCTTCATATTGGCTTTGGTTGTTTGTCCAGCTGGGTACTTGAGGGAAAGAACACTTTCATGCTGCCCGGTTTTTTCAGCTGGGCATCTGTCGATAAAAAAGAGAAACAGACTTTCTATAAGCTAAACCGAGCAGTTAATTCCAAGTTTTTCAAGATGGTAGAACACTTTCCAAATCATCCAGTTTATTTAACAGGGCATCTGTTGAAAAATTAAAAAACAGGTTTTCTGCAAAACTACGCCACACTTACCTTCCCAGTTAATCAAGAAAGCAAAATGTTCTCCACATTCTCCTGCTTTTCAAAGTATGACACCTGTTGAAGAAAAGGGAACATTACTTTTTTTAAACTTAACCAAGTAGTACATATTCACCCAATTAAAAAAACATCTCCCACAATGTCCTGTTTGTTCCAGCTCGGCACCTGTTGAGAAGAGAAGAAGAAACAGGTTTTCCTACTTAGCTAAGTCAAGGAGTAGCTTCCCAGTTACTCAAGACGGTAGAAAGCCTTTTAAGACATGACGAAGGAAGTAGCTTTCTACTAAGATAAAGCACAAATTAGTTTATTGGTTAACCGAGAAGGTAGAACACGTTCTATAGTTTTCAGTTTCTTCTGCTGCAAACATGTTGAGAAGAAAAGAAGAAATAGGTTTTACACTAAGCTAAGCCAAGTAGTAAATTCTTAATTATGTTAGAAGGTAGAATACTTTCCCTATTTTACGGTTTATTCAGCTGGGCACTTGTTGAGAAGAAACAAAGAAACAGGCTTTCTACTGAGCTAGACCAAAGAGTAAATTCCAAGTTAACCCAGAAGGACGAACACTTTCCAAGTTGTCCAGTTTATTCAGCAGGGCACCTGTTGAGATGGAAAGAAACAGGTTTTGCGCTAAGCTACACAACACTTACCTTTACAGGTAGTCAAGAAGGCAAAATTGTCACCAAATTGTTCTCTTTTTCAGAGCTGGACAGCTGTTGATAAAAAGAGAAACATGATTTCTACTAAACTTAACGAAATAGTACATATCTACTTATATCGAAAAGTAGAACATCTTCCATAATGTCCTGTCTCTTCAGCTCGACACCTGTTGAGATAGAGGACGTAACAGGTTAATCTTTTTAGCTAAAGTTATTCATATACTCACAGTTAATCTAGAAGGCAAAATACTCTTTACATTGGTTTTAAATTTTTTTTCAACTGGACAGCTGTTGAGAAAAGAAGAAGAGGCAAAAGTTACAGTAAGCTAAACCAAAAAATAAACTCTAAGTTTATTCCAGAGGGCAGAACACTTTCGATAGACTTTAATTGGTTTTTGTTCAGCTGGGCACTTTTTGAGAAGAGAAGAAGAAGGAACAGGTCTTCTAAAAGGCTACACGAAATAGTTAATTCACAGTTAATCTAGAAGGCAGAACAGATTCCATATTGACCTGTTAGTTCAGCTGGCAACCGGTTGAGAAGCGAACAGGAAACAGACTTTTAAGTAGTTAAGCTAAACCAAATAGTAAACTTTCAGTTTAGGTACAACACTTTCCATAAAGACTTTAAATGTTAGTTAAGCTTGGCACCTGTGGAAAAGAGAAGTAGAAACAGGTCTTTTTCCAAAGTATAACCAATTAGTAATTTTCCAGTTAGTCCAGAAGTAGGTCACTTTCCATTTTGACTTGTTCCTTTAGCTGGGCACCTGTTGGGAAGAGAAGAAGAAATAGGTTTAATACTAAATATAACCAATAAGTATTTTCCCAGTATGTCCAGAAGATAGATCACTTTCCATTTTATAATCTGTTCTTTCAGCTAAGCACCTGTAAAAGAAGAGAAGAAGAGCCAGGCTTTCGACAAAGTAACATCAATATAAATTCCCAATTTATCAAGAAGGTAGAACACTTTCTTGATTGACCTGTTTGTACAACTCGACACCTGTTGAGAAAAAAAAAGGAAAGAGGAATTCTAGTCCATAAGCTAAACCAAATATTAATTTCTTAGTTAAGCTACAAGCTAGAACGCTTTCCATATTATCCGGTTTCATTAGCCGTGCACCTGTTGAGAGAGGAAGAAACAGGTTTTGTACTAACTAAGGTAGAATGCTTTCCATATTGTCCGGTTTGTTCAGCCGGGCACCTTTTTTAATAAAGACAAAGGAACAGACTTTCTCGTTAGCTAAACAAATTGGTAAATTCCAAGTTGACCCAGATGATATAACAATTTCTCAAAGTGTCCAGTTTATTCAATTGGGCACCTGTTGAGAGGGGAAGACAAAGGTTTGTACGAAGTAACAGTACTCTTACCTTCCCAGTAAATCAAGAAAAGATATGTTCTCCACATGTTCTGCTTTTCAAAGTAAGACACCTGTTGAAAAAAGGAAACATTATATCTGCTAAGCTTAACCAAAAAGTACGTATACGTGGAACATGTCTCATAATATCCGATTTGTTCAGATCGGCACCTGTTGAGAAATATGATGTAAGAAAGAAATAAAAAAATAACCAAGAAATAATCTCAAACTGAATGCCGAAGGAAAAACAATCCCAACAGTGTCTTGTCTTATCAGCAGGGTACCTATTCAGAAAAGAAGGCGAGTAAGTTTTCTTTTAGCCTAAACCGGACAACCTTCTAAGTTAATACAGAAGACAAAACATTATCCATATTAGCTTTAAATGTTTATCCAGCTGGACACCTGTTGAGAAGAAACAGGCTTTTTAAAGAACTACTCCAAATAGTAAATTCTAAGTTAGTACAGAAGGAAGAACACTTTAAATATTGATTTGAATTGTTTGTTTAGCTGGAAACCTATCAACAAGAGAAGAAGAAACAAACTTTCTACAAAGCTACACCAAATGGTAAATTCCCAGTTTATCCGGAATCAAAACACTTTCCAAATTTATCTGTTTGTTCAGCTTGGCAAAAGTTGAGAAGAGAAGAGGAAACACGCTTTCCTGTACTTCAGTTAAACCAAATAGTAATACTTCTTTTAACATGGAAAGTAGAACACTTTCCATATTGTCCTGTGTGTTCAGCCAGGCTCCTTTCGAAGAGACAAGAAGAAACAGGCTTCCTAGTAAGGTAAACCAAATAGTAAAGTCCCAGTTAAACCAGAAGGTAGAACACTTTCCAAAATGTCCAGTTTATTCAGCAGCCCACCTGTTGAGAGGGGAATAAACAGGTTTGTACTAACTTACACCCCACTTACCTTCCCAGCTATTCGAGAGGGCAAACATTTTCCATATTTTTCCATTTTAATCTCCTTTTGAAGCTTAACACCTAATGAAAAAAATGGGAACATAACTTTTACTTAGCTAAACCAAATAATACGTAGTCAGCTAGTTCGAAAAGTAGAACACCTCCGACCATGTGCTGTTTGTTCAGATTGGTACCGGTTGAGAAAGAGGACATAACAAATTTTGCCTTCTTAGCTAAACCAAATACCTTTTTCAAACTTAACTTGGTAAGTAGAACGATCCCCATATTATCTTTTTTTCTCACCAGGGAACCTGTTGAGAAAAGAAGACGAAATGGTTTTCTTTAAGCTTAAACTGGAGTACCTTCAAAGTTAATCTAGAAGGCATGTTGGCTTTAGTTATTTGTTCAGCTGGGAACCTTATGAGAAAAGAAGAAACAGGCTGTTTAGCAAGCTAAACTAAATTGAAAATTCAAAGCAAACCCAAAAGGTAGAAAACCTTCCGTATTGTTCGGTTTGTTGAGTCGGGCTCCTGTTCAGAACAGACGAAGAAACAGATTTTCTGGTTAGCTAAACAAGATAGGAAAAGTTCCAAGTTAACCGAGAAGATAGAACACTTCCAAGTTGTCCTGTTTATTCAGCAGGGTTTTTTGTGAGAGGGAAGGAAACAGGGTTTGTACTAAGCTACACAATATTTACTTTTCCTGATAACCAAGAAGGCAAAAATGTCTCCACATTCTTCTCCTTTTCAGAGCTGGACACCTGTTAATGAAAAAGGAAAAATGATTTCTATTAAGCTTAACCAAATAGTACGTCTCAATCGAAAAGTAGAACACCTCCCATAATATCCTCTTTGTTCAGCTCGACACCTGTTGAGAAAGAGGACGTAACAGGTTATCTTTTAACTAAACTTATTAATATGTTTCAAGTTACTCCAGAAGGCAAATACTCTATTGGTTTTAAGTCTTTGTTCAACTGGACACAGGTCTGTTGAGATAAGAAGAAGAAACAAATGATTTAGTAAGCTAAACCAAAAAATAAATTCCCAGTTTATCCAGAAAGCAGAACACTTTGGATAGACTTTAATTGTTTGTTCGTTCAGTTTGGCACCTATTGAGAAGAGAAGATGGAACAGGTTTTCTAAAATGCTACACCAAATAGTTAATTCACAGTTAATCTAGAAGGTAGAACAAATTCCATATTGACCTGTTAGTTCAGCTGGGAACCGGTTGGGAAGACAAGAGGAAACAGGCTCTTTAGTACTTAAGCTAGACCAAAAAATAAACCATCAGTTAAGCTGGAAGGTAGAATACTTTCTATAAAGACTTTGATTGTTTGTTTAGCTAGACACTTGTTAAAAAAGAAGTAGAAACAGGTTTCCTACTAAACTAAACCAAATAGTAATTTCCCAGTTTTCCATGTTGACTTGTTCCTTTACTAAATATAACCAATAATTAGTTTCCCAGTATGTCCAGAACATAGATCACTTTCCATTTTTTAATCTGTTCCTTCAGCTGGGCACCTGTAAAAGAAGAGAAGAAGAAACAGGCTTTCTACAAAGTAACATCAAAGTAAGTTCCCAGTTAATCAAAAAGGTAGCACACTTTCCATATTGACCTGTTTGTACAACTCGACACCTGTTGAAAAAAAAGGAAACAGGTTTTCTAGTCCATAAGCTAAACCAAATATAATTTTTTTAGTTAAGCTACAAGGTACAACACTTTCCATATTATCCGGTTTCTTTAGCCGGGCACTTGTTTAGAGGGGAAGAAACAGGTTTTGTACTAAGCTGCACCTCACTAATGTTCCCAGCTTATCATGATAACAATTTTTCTCCACATTGTCGTGCTTTTCAAAGCTGAAAACCTGTTGAAAAAAAAAGAAACATTATTTCTATTAAGCTGAAACAAGTAGTATGTACCCTCCTATTTCGAAAAAGAGAACATCTCCCATAATGTCCTGTTTGTTAAGCTCGACACCTGTTGAGAAAGAGGAGTCGTAACAGGTTATCTTTTT
>JAOBRG010284092.1:0-16005 GCA_027574985.1 Umimayanthus nakama
TGAAACAACAAAGTTGAATAAAAAGACTTCAGGTAATATTTATTTTGTTGCTTTATAAAATTTGATGACGTTTTCTCTCAAGTAACTAGTACTTTGTTTATTGTCACAGCTCGCGGAGAATTGCAGACGATCGCGGACTAATAGGATTTGTCTCGAAATACTTTCACACAATTTTTTGATATCTAGAACTTACAAGCGTTTTGATTATCTACAACTTGAACTAGCAGGAAAAAAAATTTAGCACGTTTTCACAAATAAAATATAGTTCATCTTTCACCAGTATCAAGTTAGCTTTTGACCTTCGGTCAAACAACATTTGCAGACGATCCAAAGAAGGTGATACGCGTAATTGTATTAAAATGCAGTTTCTATTTTGAGTACGACGCTCAGATCAGAACCGCAACTGACTCAAACTCTTCGAATCGTGCTTTTGTAAGTCTGTTAAATCGGGCTTTAACATTTAAATTAATCAAAGCAAGAAAACAAGACCCGATACTAATCATTTAAAAGGCCACGAAAACAGAAGTTATTGTTTATGCTTTTTCCTCGTTGAAACTAAAAAACAAAGTTTGTCAATAGATTGAGCAACGCCTCACCGATCATGTCTTGAATGCTGTTGGAAGAAGTATCAAAGCGTCTCATTTCGGTTAGGGAAACTTTAAAACGGAGTAAGTTTTACGCAAATACGTGACAGCAAATTGTACTGCAAGGCTTGCCCGAGACAAAATTCCGCGATTCGAACACAATTCCGTGATTCTTCAGAGATTCCGCGAATTTCCGCGAAATCGCGGCAGCGCGGAATTCCAGAATGCCTGTCAAAATAGTTGAAACTATTTCTTCTAAAATAAATTGCCAGGGCGTGAACGGTTCTCCAACAATTGTGTTCAAGGACCTTCAAGGAGTTTCCATCAAAAGAAACTAGCCTGAAATAAAGTTCAGACGTACAAAACTACTTCATCTTTAAGAGATGATTGCTTTTCATGCAAGAAAAAAAAGCCATTACGGCAACGACCATGATTGTACACTTTTTAATATTATTTTCAAGAATGTTCAAGGAACGACATTCACATTCAAGGAATTTGAAGCTTTTGAAAAATAAAATTTCATGGACATTTTATGATTGTAGAGACTTTGCGATAGAAATTTGACCTTTAAATCATGAGATATCAAGGTCACTGTATGTCAAAACTGAAATGGTGAAACAAAAGTTTTTTTTAAGACGACTGATAGATGGCTCTTGACTGCAAGATAATGCTGTTGATTATCACTACATTGCAGCTACGACACCCAAAACAACCATATAAACAAAACTACATACCTTACATTCCTTGCTCTGCTCGCGCAGATTACCAATCACAGTTCCATAAGCTGCCAAATCAGACATTACAGCCTCATGCTTCTTCAACATTGCCTGTTGGTGAACAACATAAGCAAAAAAATTCCTGCTATCACTGTTTTTAATCTTGCAAGTATTATAAGTTACTTCAAAACAAGCAGCTTAAAGCCATTTTGAAAATTATTTTTACTAATACCGTTAATACATGTTGTATACAAAGCAAACGCTACTTTTAGCAACTTTAAAATACATATGCAGTTGAGTTAAGTCTTTTGTACTTTCAACTGAATGCAAAAAATTTGATAATAACTACTGCTTCCATTCCGTTGGTAACTACTAAACTTCAAACACTTAAAGTGTTCCATCTTAAAGAAGTCTTATACCCCAAACAGCTGAATAGTGTAGATTCCATTTTTAAATTAGGCTAGCATGTATCTAGTAGTCTCCTTTCTTGTAAGATATTGTGAGATAAGTTTATTAGTATCCATTGGATAGTGTAATCCTTGTAATTCCAAGTCTTGTAATTATTCTAGCATAGTTTACTAGAAAATCTTACCAGGCGAAGAACCACTGTAGTGGAGGATTTGGTAATAAAACGTTATTGTTAGTATTATTATTATTATTATTGTTATTATTATTATTATTATTATTAACAGTTAACTCTTAAATCTAAATCTCAACAGATGAACTATAAATAATGTAGCAAGCTAAGTCCTTAATGACTGCCAGTGTTTATACAGTAAGTATTTTCTTGAATTTCACTTTATTTGTGTGACCTGCCTGTGCGCAATAAATAAAAGTTGCTGATGAACTCGTAAGCACCAACCTGTGCACTGTCCTCATCCTTGCCATAATCATCACTGGTTACAATCGGCTCCTTCTCCTGCAGCCAACTCTCTGCTTCAGCAACATCTGCCAGGTACTGATGGGCTTGAAGGGAGTCATCAAGGAGCTCTTTACGTGCCTGTGACTTGTCCTAAACACAAAACAAATTGAAGTATTAAATGGTTACACGAAAACAGTTGATGATCATCTCCTTTATTCTCATAGCGAATCAACTAATTTAGCAGAAAATGTCTCTCTTGCCTTCAGGTCTTGCCACTTATGTTGAAGATCATCAACTTTCTCTTGGATATCATCTGAAGCGAAATGGCCTAAAACAAGAAAAGCATGTCATGAAGAATGTCAAAAAACCTAACTGAAGTCAGGAGATAAAGTGGCAATGAAGTGCAAAACAATAAAGAAATACTATGTTAGCCTCCTACCACATCAATAGGTGTGTGTGTTTGTAATCGCAAGTATACGTATTGGTAAAGAAATTGTGTTTGTTTAGTAAACAGGAATACTCGAAGTGCTTGACACATATAACTGTACAAAAAAGGCTGAATAGGAAAAAACAAAAAGTATTTGATTAGGCCATTGAAAAAAACGATTTAACTAGTTTATATGACAAGTCAAGTACGACTAGAAAAAGATGAATAACCACTGTAGGGAGAATTTTGGGCTTAGTCATAGTTATTTGACACACAGTTCTTTCACTAGTAAGGACTTTTGTTTGTGGGCAGATGGAATCAAGTCAAGGACACTGTCTGCCAATCATAAATGACTTAGTTTCTAACTTATTTTGAAAATTCAAGTAAATGCCACGAACTTCATGGACAGTGAGAAGCCTGAAAAGGACTACAGGTCTGTGATTTATGAACATACCATCGTCAATCATTTGCTGTCCATTATCACACACTGCCATGAGACGGGGCTCGTGTCCAGCTACCTCAGTCTAGATATCAGAAAGGAAGTCACACAATTAGAATACATTAAGAAAAACTTTTGCAAGTAAACTCCAAATTTACCTAGTCTTTGGTATACTGTGTTAATCGACTTTCACTGAATACCTTTTCAGAAAACTGGGAGAGTAGTTATAGTCCTTACGCAATATTAGGTTAGAACAGCTAATATGACCCCAAACTTCGCTTTCTGAGTCCAAACTTGTAAATCTGATCATGAATAGATCAGAAAGAGTTTCTGTAAAAATAGCTTGAAGCTGAATTTTGAACAAATGACTCATACTATCATACTATGATCAAAACTATCAAAACTGATTCAAAAACTATTTTTCATTACACCACCTACCATGAGATTCTGGTGTTTTTTGGACAGGTTTTGTGCACCAGTCAAGTCTCTTCCTGTAAATGACGACAAAAGTCGATAAGTTATAGTGCCGTTCCTTTTCCAAAGTCCTCAGCAAAATGGAAATAGATCAGCTACAAGGGGTCAACTCCTTGCAAAAAGAAAACAGTTAACTCTGAAGGGAGAAAATATAGTAAACTACATAAGAGCAAACCAACCAGTATTGGTAGAGGAAGCAATGGGATCTTTTTCTCTTATCCAGGCTTCTTCATCCTCCACGTCATGAAGGAAGAGTCGCAGCCTCTGGGCATCCATAAGTCGGGCCTTACGAGCCTGCAGTGGAGCCTGAGAGGGAAGAGTTATAGTGTACTGTTGTAAATGGCAAAAACAACAAAGAAGGCAAATATTAACTCCAGTCTTACAAAGTTGACTTTGCCAAACTACTGAGTCTGCTCCGACGAAGGGCTAACGCTCAAAACTCAGCTAAACACTATATTCCACAGGCGAAAAATATACCATATATATTATCAACTTTTGTTGATCAAATCCACTAATTCAGTGTACTCCCCCACGCAGACAAAACAGTTTTAGTCTCCCAGTGTTTACTTAAGGTAGGTCTTACTTTGAGCTAGAGCAACAAAGACTATCCAGTCAAAATCAAACTTTTAAAAATAAAGGGTGAAATTGCAGCAGGAAAAGAGCTCATAGTTTTACTTATCTCATTCTGTAACATTCTAAAATAACAAAGAAATGAGGAAGCTACAAATTGTTTCCAGTCCAAAAGATATTTGCCACTAAAAATTGTAGAAGATTTCCACTCCAAAGTTAGGGGTTAGGTCTACACACAGGTACAAACATTTATAGGTGATAGCATCCATTTCAAAGATAAAACATTGACAACAACAATAGAAATTTGGATGGGGTGAGTAAGTGGGTAGCTGTCTTTCCTAGTAATAAAATCGAGCATTCTAGAGTCTATACAAAAACAAATAACTATATCCTTTTGTACAAGTATGAATGTACCTGGTTTAAAGACAGAGTTTGGGCTAGAACCCATAGACAGGTGTTTACAGTACACCACACCACAAAATATGTCATCTCTGATTGTATTCAATGATCATTATTGGTTTCAAATTTTGAAAGTTTACCACCCTTAAGGTTGGCATAGATAACACTCCAAGTCCATACAAAGTAACATATAGTGTCTTGCAAACCATAAATATTGGCAGCGTTTGTAGACGATACAAAACTAAATTCAAAGGGTTTTTTATATGGTCTTCAAGGACCTGTGCAAAGCCTGCATTGGAAATTGCAAAGAGGCAACTGTAAGTTTCAAATCAGAGAAAAACCAATAAAAAAATCCAACCTGAAGAGCCTGGTATCTCTCATTCAGGACTTCTTTCTTGGTTTTGATGGTGGGAGCATCAAAATGATCAGCTTCAGCAAATACGTCTGCTTGTTGATTAACAGCAACAATTTTATCCTATTACATAAAAGAAAATATACACCATTAGTAACAAGTTATTTAAAACACACTACCTTATTTCAAGGTACATGTTAGAAAGGAAGTCAGGCAACAAAATATTTATAAGGTGATATTATGTGCTGAGTGACACGACACAATGTTTTCACACAAAGGATACTCTGATTTAGAACTGTCATGGAGTAGGCCATGCATGTGCTTAGGGAAAATATGATTGGGCATTTTTGTGTATGGCACAAATAATACTATGCAATTGTTTCTTGGGATTTTGGTTATTTAGTGACATAACGACCATATTTGTAAATAAAACAATTATAACAATAACGGCTTTAGTAACAAGAAACGGCATTAACAATATCAACTACAATAAGTATGTAATATATTTATGAGTACATGCTCCTCAAAACTGGTCCAAATGGTGTGTGAAAAACAACTCAAACCATATTTTTCAAAAGAACAGTTGAGTACATACAAACACAACTACAAACAATTATGCATAAGTTCCTTCCATTTGGTGCTTTTAGTTGGTAACTATTGTATTTGCTATAACTCTTAAAAACACTTTATGTGCCAAATTGGAAATGAAGTAAATTTACACTTAAGATGCTAATCTCTACAGGTGATGCATGTTTACAACGAACCTCCTGTGCCATGAAGTTGGACTCCAACATGGCATGCTTTTTCTGCAGATTCTGAACACTGGTCAGGTCTTTACCAAGATCTTCAGATGCCAGGAGATTCTCAACTTCAGTGAACCAAACCTCCACTTCCTCTGCTCCACTGAAAATTGAAATCCAGGTCAATCGAAGAGTTATAGTTATTATCACGCAAACAAAAACTATTTATTCATTTTAAATGAAAAACCTTTTTCAGCAAAGACCATTAAGTTTTCACCAAGACACAAAACCTGCACATACCTAAATAACGAAGAAAAAAATATTTATAAAAAAATATTACTTCGGCAAGCTTCCTACTTGAAGAAAACATTCCAAAGCGATACCGACCAACTCCCCCAAGTGCCAAATGAACTTGGTAACTTGTGTGAAAACATATCATATCTTTTTATAACCAAAATTAAAGATCCAGTCTACATTAAGGCCCTGTTTACATGGGTAGGGCTGTCCCAGCAGGCCAGGACAGCTTGGTTTGCCAGGACGAAAACTAGCGAGGGTTTACAAGTAAAAAAAGTCATCTCGCCTGACCGAGACAACGTCACCAACAACACTTGCGGTCGCTAAACTTTTTAGAAAAATCAAAGATAAAAATCAGCTTTTACATGATTTCTTACCCAAGCCCAAGAAACCTTCTTATAACCTAGCCAGTCCAGTCACACCAAGCCAAAGCTGAACACAGAACGGTTTAAAAATTTTTTTGTTAATAGATTGATTTTTAAATATGATCTTTCCTAAAATTATATTTAGTTTGTATTTCTAGCACAAGCCATATACTTATTGTAATACTTAATAATTTTATTGTAGTTCTTACTACTTTAATATTGTTGTTCCTCATGATATGTGCATTTTATCAGAGCTATAATAAAGACACATTATTATAACACTTGGCAGCGCATGCGTATACGTATACGTTCGTCAAAGCACAAGGTCATCCCACCAAGCCGGGATATCTCGGCTAAAACCCTTTACATGTGCAAAATAAACAAAAAGTTGTCCCGGCAAGCCAGGTGCCCTGGCTAAGCTTGGCAAGCTGGGCTGTCCTGGCTCACATGTAAACAAAACGGCAAAATACAAAAGAGCTGGGAAACCTGGCAAACCAGGCTGTCCCGGCATGCTGGGACAGCCCGGCCCATGTAAAAAGGGCCTAAGTTAAAGAACATACTTGGTAAGTAAAACAAATGGATTTGAAGTTAAATTCAACAGTTTGAACTAAATCCAAGGCAATTATTTATGAAGTTTATAAAGCAAGTATATACAAAAAACAAGCATTACCGGTTAAACTGTTGTTGCTGTGCAGCCTCTTTCAGTTTTTGTCCTACATAGCAAGGGAAAAACCCAGTGAATTCAAGGAATGTGTTACATTCTTGGTAAACAACACAGGCATAAACAAATCAATTTTAGTTAACAGCCATTTATACCATATACACAAGAAAGTTCTAAATTTAAATCTGAATCCTCGAAACTTGGGAAAGTTTGGGAACCAGTGGTTAGATAGACCTTGGCTCTACCCCTCCCCCATCCAGGAAATAATGCCTTTTCATCACCTTCTAACTGAGATAACTTTTTATTAATGCACATCTTCAACACAAGATGGAAGCAATCTTGAATGTTTGCTGACAGGTTTAGGTTTGCTCGCAGATGTTTTACCAGGAAGTAACAGTGCAATATGCAGGTCAAAAACTATCACTAACATTAAGAAAAACAGAACTTGACAAGGAAGTACTGTTCCATACTAACACATGTAGAAGTTAGAAACGTTGAGATCAAGAAAACAGTTGGTTACTAAGTTGCCATGGGGCACTTGTAAAACAGGGGCACTTAATGCAAAACCAAGGTGAAGCCTTGCTTAACAACAAGAAGAATTTTTCCAGTTTTCAAACAGCACAAAATATTTGGACCAAGAAAGAAATTCCATGACTCTTCTATGACCTAGGCAATTTTCCATAAAATCCATGACTCTTCGAATTCCATGAGTTTTCTTGACCGAATGAGCCCTGTCAGAGCAGTGCAACTAACAGAGTCATTATTTTAAAAGTTGGTAACTCTAGATTATTATAAATGCAAAACTAAGCAAACAAAATGGCATCCTACCTTTGTCATTTGACCTGTCCTGCAAATAGCGCCACAGCTCCTTTAGCTCATCAATTCTCTGTTGCACCTCATCAGAAGCATAATGTTCATTGTCAATCAAGTCCTGGCCACTTGCACACACGGTATCAAGACGGCTCTCATTAGCTCGCAGCTCAGCATTGAATGCCTCATGCTTCTGAAGTTTTCCTTGAAGATTGGTGGGATCCTAAGACCAGAAGAGGGGAGGGTTGGGACCATTTATTTAACTTGACTACTAACATCTTAACTAGAAGTGGTTATCTCAGACTACACAAGCCTCCAAAAAATCGGCTAATAAAGTTTTCCCCTTTTTCCCCTAATCTTTTTTCTATTTTTTTATTACACACCAATATTCGATTTATTAATTATCACTATTGTTTGTAATTCTAGAAACAACATTGTGGTTTATCTTTGCTTTGTAACACACGTTCTTTTGTGACTAGAAAAACAAAAAATAAAATTTAAAAAAAAAATAATAATAATAGTAAAGTTATAAATCTGAAAGGAAAACTATACTGCACGTCTGGTGTAATCCTGCATTTCTTATAAATTTAAAAAGAAAAAAGTCCCAGGAAAATATCTCAAGACACTCACACATATCCTGGTGTCTTTGATTGTCACTTATTGAAAAAGAGCAAATTTATGTTACTATGGTTGAAGATGACAGGAATTTTTTACTTTGGATTCTTTTGGATAAGTCATGACATTTTCATTAGTTTCAATAATTCAATTACCTTGTATGATTCATCACAAGCTGTCTTCATTTTTTCCTTAATCCAGGTCTTCAGCTCATCTGCATCTCGTTCAAACTGTTGTAGTTTTCTTGACTCCTCAAGCATGTGCTTTCTGGCATCAGAGGCCTCCTGTATTTTTTCTCGGCGTGTGGTGATGGCATCTCTCCTGGCAACAACTTCATCCTTAGCATAGTGATCCTTCTCAATTAGTCTCTCAGAAAATTCTCCAATTCCCTGCAAAAAAAAACAAGCAAAGGAGGTGTCGTTAAAATGTTAGTAGGTATAACCCTCCACATAAGATAGTGAGAAAACTTATTGATATCAAACCACAGGCAGGTATGTACTAACAACAGCTTGAATCACTTTGAGAATAAGTCAAATTTCAATCAGTTCTTTGCAGTTGTAGTTGATTATTAATTATGAAGGTATAACTTGAAAATTTTTTAGAGCTCTTATTTATAGCAACCACTTGCCAGTGAGCTTGTAGTAGGTGTTGTGTCTTGACAGAAGAATTAGTTGTGAAAAGAATTCTACTTTCTGGCCAAACTACAAGGGCTTCCTAAAAGTTAAACTGCTCTAAACACAGCGCACTACACTAAATATTTAAACATTAGTCCTTTATAGCGGTGCCAGCCAAATAATAGCTCATTCATTAGACTTGCCACAAGCCAAACTCAAAGAATCCTCATGAGCAAGATAGACTGGATATACAGTACATGTAGTGTAAAGGAGCAAATCTTTGACTTAAATTGAAAATGTCTACTCATTCGATTGCTTTGAAAGAGTTAACTAATATTTCACAGACAGCTGTTTCCCTTTAAGAACAGTAAGTGTCATCTGCCACAGTTGATGTCAAGATAAAAAATATTAATATTAGTTTTAATAATGAAAACATGGTCAAAAGCAGCAAATCTAGTTGTTGCAAAGTAGTAAAAAACTGGACTTGAATCATAGCAGTCCCAGATTCAATACATATTAACTATTTAGTGCCGATATCTTCAATAAAATTTGTTTTTTCAAATTTCTTTTTTTTTGACCATCTAGGGTTCAAGTTTGGAGAAAAGGCAGGAAACTTGAATGAATGATACAGGAACTTAGAGAAGCAAAGGGTTTGACATGGAAAAGCAAAAGGGCTGAAAACAGGAGAAAAATAAGATCCAGAAAAATATGTACTGGATAGCATCTATGATCTAAATAAAGCTTTTGAATGTTTTTCTTAAAAAATATTTCCAAAAATATTCAGCAAAAGGGGGGAGGTCTATCCTATGTGACTCACCCTTAAACCTGCCTTTGCCACCCCCTGTACAGATGTACTTTGTTTGGTGATAGCCCCTTTTATCTTGTTATTATAAATGTACTGAATCAAGTAAACATCAAGACTTCTTTTTTCTATTCCAAAGCTAACACATAACACATTTTTACTAACTTTAATTTTCTCCTCTTGTGCCGCAAATGATTTCTCGAAATCCTCATGTTTCTTGATCAAGGCCTCTACGCCATCCAATGAGTCACCCAAACTCTCATCAGCCAGGAATGCCTGTGTAAAATACAAAACAATAAAGCTCAGTATACTTCAAAATAAACTGAGAACTAAATCTGTTTCAAAAACCACTTTCCTTTAACAAAATAATACAAATTTATTTCATTAAATGTGGTAATTCAATACCAAACCAAGAACTTTAACAATTATGATAATTTCAATACTGAAATATCACTGTACATATTGTTTGACATCACTCTCACAATTACTGAACACTTTGGTACCAGCAACCAAACATTTATTGATAACAGACTAGTTTCTTTCCTCTATAAAAATCACTGTGAAACTTGCTAAAAGTTCCCATACATTACCTCTTGTTTGGTCATGGAATTGTTGGCATGTTCACAGTCACGGATGAAGAGCTGAAGCTCAAGACACTGTTCAAATTGCACCCTACGCAGCTCCCATAAGCTCAGTAGTTCAGTCTTCTCTGTCTCAAGGGTCTGGAGCTGTCATAGTAACAGAATCACAAGAGTTTAAGTTTGATATTCACAGCTGACAAAACCCAAGTTATGGTATTTATTTTTTCTTTCCAGTTTAGCTGCTGCTGCCTCAAGAGGGTTTTGCTTTCAGTTGTGTTTCCCCAGTAAAATGACAATCAAAACAATCGCATGAAAAAATTTAAAACAAACTAGATGCTGTCATATGCAGCTACATGATTCAAAATTTGACATTCAGTTCCTCTCTCATAACATTTAATAAATCTTCAATTTGTATTTTTGAAAAAATCATCTAGAGTGTTATTATAAAAGATATTGAAAACAGAATTTTCATATAAACTCTCTTATTTTGAGCCACTTGCCTACTCACCAGGATGGTGACAAAACTGTGAAAATGTTATATACATTCCACCTTATCTCCAGAGAGTTTGAAATGAACAACCAATCCCTCAGTCATTCCCAAAACTTTAACCAATTTATTTTATACTGAAGCTGTAAGAAAGATTTATAATTATCTCGACAAACACAATGCAAGTCAATACAACATAGGATCATTCAACAATAGTTGTTTACCTTCTCTTTAATCTCATCACTGGCATAGTGATCAGCTTTGATAAGTTCATCTCCAGATTGATCAAACTTCTGGAAACCATCTTCTTGGGCATCGATGTATCCCTGAATAGAAACAACAACATGTGAAGTAATATTTACCTTTGGCAAAGTGCATTAACGATGATTTTAACTCAAACCATAGAAAATACAGCCAATCAGAACCAAGGAAATCCATTATGTACTCTGTGGCATTCAGCTGGTAGTATAGGGAGCCACACTAAAAACAGATGTTAAACTGTTGTGAGCAAAGCTATTTTGGATTGAGTTTTCTAGTATTAGCTATTTATTAGTTATCAAATTATTGTTATTTGGTATTTGTTATTGTCATAGTACCCACCTTGTGTTCATTGTGTCTATCAAGCAGAGCCTCTGCACCAGCAACATCTTTGGCCAACTCATCAGACTGAATCAGAACTTTCATTTCATTGATAAATGAAATGTGATCCCTGAATCATTCAATGGAATAAACATCAGTTGATCTATCTGAAGAACAGGGAATGACTTGTCACATGGTAGCAGCTTAATTTTGGTTCAAAATTAAACTACATGAACTACGCTGGTATATCCATGTTATTCATATCAACTAATAATTGCACATGTGTGTTCACAAAGACCAGTGAAAGAAAACCAATTATTAAGCAAAACTTACTTGAAGTCGGCAATGAATCTCTGCAAGCGGTAAGAATCTTCCAACTTTGTCTTGCGTACAGCAGACTGTTGATTGAAAACAAAAATGAGGGATGAAGCAATTTGGCGAGTTTCTAAACAAAGTAACACATGCCACAAGCAATTTTTTCTAGACTTGTTTCACCACCGTTTTTCTGACTGTGCAAGTCTCTTTAGCCCTCAACAAACATCCAACTTTTACTTTGCCACTTCCAACTCTACTTTTTTAAATACATTTTTATCTGTACATCAATATAGTAATTACAGCTTCCAAAATCTTACAACTAAACAAAACCGCTCATAATTGATTATGAAGTAATATATGAGTAAAGAGGATTTTTTATTCTAGATATGACTTTAAAAGCATATTAATTAACCATGATATTAAAAAATGAAAATGAAAATAAAAACAACTAGTAAGATAACTTCATAGGTATCATAATGAAAATATTTATATTTGAGGTAGTTTACAATTAGTAAGTTTATATTTGCAGCCAAAAAACAAGATTGTCCCATTTGAAATGAAAGGATTCTAAAGCTCCTCTCTAGTGTGCTATGTTCAGTACTTCCAACTCTACTAGTTCTTCTAAAGTTTTGAATTTGTGACTCACAACAGCAACAATGTGGCAGAAACAATGACCTGTTGCTCTTGAAAGTTGTGGCTAAAGAAGGACTTAAAGTGTAAATGTTACAACAGGGAAAACAACAGTGGGGAAGTGGACAACAAAGGAAAAAAACAAGAAGAAAAGAATCATTCTGAAGGGCTTTTTATAGTTTTTTAGTTCAATCTGTAGTTCCTACATCTGCATCAACGAATGACTTCCCCACCAACATCGCATCAGTGTTTAACTCATTGATATTTACATAGTTTTCCCCCCTCATTTTCTCCTCATTGCCACATCTTAAATTAACAATATTTTTACCTTCTCCTTCAGGTTTCCCCAGGCAGTGACAATCTCATCTTGCTTGCCAGCAATCTGATCTGCATTCTCTGGATGTGCTTCCTGTAGACGGCCAGATTCCTGACCCAGGGCTGTCACCTTATCTTCCAGTGCTGCCAGGTCACGCTCCAGTGCCTCGTGTTTCCTCAGCAAAGCATTGACACTGGCAAGATCACGCCCGCAGTCATCTGAAGACAATACAGTGTCTTTCTCATTGACCCAGACAATGGTCTCATCAGCATCCCTAAAAGGTGCACACAAAATAATTTCAATGAAATAATTATTTGAGTATAAATGATTCAGAAAATTAAGCAATTAAAGGCAACACAGTTTAATAACACTTCACTTGATTATGAAAGAAGGCATCACTGCGTCAGTTGTGCATTCAATAAAACATTCCTCCAATAAAAGGTCTCACTTGTTGCTAATTTCTTCTGACTGGTAAGAAACAACTGTCTTCTCTTCAATTCCGATCTTGGTTTTTACATGAAACAGGTCATTTTTTTGTTTTCATTAAAAAACTAATTACAGTCTGTGCTGTGTGTATAAACTATTAAGGTGACAAATGTGGCCAATGATATTTATTCTTACAACTGTACTGGACAGTCCTGAGGAATAGAGGTTCAGCCAACACTTACCTATAGAAGGCTTGGATCTCATGAGCCCCAGAAAGTTTTTGTTGCCGAAGCAAGGACACTTGCTTCAATCTTTCCCAGGCTTCATTGACCTCCTGTTTATAAAATAATGTAAGATCTACACTTGAGCCATGGAAAAACTTACTAGATAATTATGTCTAAACAGCAGCAGTTCATATAAAAATTTAGCTCTTGAAAATATTTTTTGTAAGAAAATTTTAGTCACAATATATGCTCAAAATTCAAAAACTGATGCAGTCTTCTTAACAAGTTATTTATTTTAGTCTCAAACAAAACATGTGAATTGCTCCATAAGTTCAAAGCTTTACTTTCTTTCTGAACAAGTTGCGAAAAAAACTTCTATGCAATTAATCTCAGCACATGTGTACTGTGAGTGATTCTCATAGTAAATTTTTTCTGTACTAACATAGCTTGATGATTCTAGATACATGTTTGTAATAAGTTTTACTTTTAAAAATAAATAAGGTAAATAGTTTACTTTTTGCTTGGTTGTGATAAGCTCAATGTCTGGATGTCCCTCTTCAGCAAGTTGGTCAGCCAGGTCGTTAATATAGGTAATCCTTGATTCATTAGCCTGCAAATCTTTCAGAAAATCTTCAAATTTCTTTTGCAATACTTCCACATGCTCCAGGTCTCGTCCAAGTTCTTCTGATGTAGCGATGGATTCCTTTGCAAGAAAACAAAGATGTCCGTCTTACCATAGAATCTCAAGTTTCTTTCTCAAAACAATAATTTATCATTGGAATTTATACTTTAACTTTGAATGCACAATTGCTGGCCAATAGCTATAACTATAAAACAAATTACAATAATTGATCAGGGCAACCTTTTAAAATGAACTCTAAAAAAACACCACAGCAAAAGTGACATACTACCTGATAAAAGTAATCAATCCAGTGCAGCCTAATTTTCTGACTTAAAACTGGAAACTGGCAGAAAAATTTCTTAAAATACCCCATTTTGTCAATGCAAATTTTTGCTAGTTCCCTTCCTTTGTGGGGGCTATAAGTCTCTACTCTGCAAAATTTTGGCTCATTATTTAAACTTAAACAATGGTGTATTCAGGTAGTTTCTTTTTTCCCAAGGACTGTTTTTAGCCTGTTTATTGAAATAATTGACAAAATGTTGATAGAAGTTATCAGTTATTGATAAAAAACATAAAACTGTGTACTGCAACCTCTTTGTTGCCATTGCCATCAAAGCCCTGAACGGTTTTTTCCTTCTTAAACATTGGAAATTAAGCTGAGATTGAGTTTAGTTTTCCCACCTTTTCATGAATCCAGTACATGACCTCTTCAACCTCATGCAGATAGTGAACCCTCTTCTGGGCAAACAAGAGCATGCGGCCTTTTTCTGCAGACTTTGAGAGCAGCAGCTCCCACAATCGCAACAGTGAGTCGAGCCGTTCCTACGACCAATAAAAGATCAAGCTTAAAAGTTAATTCAAGTTTTCAAGCAAAATAATTTTTTCAACATCAAAATCAATCATTGCACAGAAATCTCAAGTGATGAAGACTTACCCTGATGAGAACTGAAGCATAGTGTTGTTCGTTAATCATTTCTTCTCCTGTGTCTTGCAGCTCAACAATCACATTACTATGAGCAGAGATTTCCGCCTCAAAGGCCTGATGCTTCTGCAGTTTCACCTATAAATCATAGATGTAAAATCAGTTAAGGTGTTCGCACACAATTGTGTACCAAGGGGGTTTTAACTCCCCCAACCCAACACTGGACAAAGTTGGTTTTGTTAGCCTTTCTTAGCTACATGGTGCTATTATGTGGAAACACTGGGAGGGCAAAGAGGCAATCAAGATTTGAGGCGGGAGGAACTCCCGTACCAACAGGGATTAGGGTGCTAATACCTACATTTGCATACAACATGGTGTACCTTTATGGGGTGCCACAGTCAATTGAATGGCATTTCACAACCTATTAGGGTTAAAGTTTTGTTTAAGGTGGCTCGAATAGTTTTTTGGCACACACGACCTAGGCCGCTGAACACTGCAACTGAATCAAGACTGATTGCGTGTCCTTGTGCGCGTGCCAATGCTCATGCATGTACAAATGGCGATCTGGTACCCTCGAAATATTTGGAAAATTTCAATTTCAATCAAAAATATCTCTGAAAGTTGACAGTAAAAAAATTTTCATATTTTGCACAGTGGTAGAAAATGGATGGAAATTCATATTTTGATTGATTAAAAAATTCTGAAAAAGCAAACAGAATGAACAGGAAAACCACATAGTGTATAATTTCTCCGAAACTTTCTTACAGAATTTTTCAAAAATTGGAAAACAATTCTTGAAAGTTTGAAAAAATTTCATAGCTCAAATTCTACAGAAATTAGGTTTTTCTGGTTTTAAGGTGGTTGACTAGAACTCTTGCTATGCTACCATAGTAACATTTCATGACCACAAAGTATCAAAAATAAAGTGAGGAAATGTGCAGTTATTTGATGGTCATGTTGCTATCATAAAGGCAGTAATAATACAAATTAAGTTAAACCCTTTTCTTATGAAGAGAACTTTCAAAAACTCTTTCTAGCCACCTTAAGCCATACACAGATGGGTACCTTTTAGGAGTTCATCAGAAAATTCCCGATGAGCATCCCTGCCCTTTTTACATGGGAGTACCCCCAGGAAAACAGGCAATACAGGAACTTTTAGACAGAGAGCACAGAAATGAG
>JAOBRG010284203.1:1386-16003 GCA_027574985.1 Umimayanthus nakama
CCTGAGGAAAGTTGTTATTTGGTGGCTTGTGAGGGCGTGGTATAATGCAATGATTCCCATATAGCAAGACCTGGTTAATGTTCCACAGACCTGGAAAATACGTGAAAGTACATGTATCCTGACATTTTGCCCTAACCAAAGGCGAAGCACTCAGAATGTAACGTCATGAACTTATTTAGAGACTCGTTTGTTTCACCCAGATTGCGCTTTTTAGTTATATACCGATAATTACAATTTTCAAATGATACTCTGATGCAGGCATGCTGCCAAGAAGACTGGCCCAGTTGTCTCAGCTCCAAAGGAAGTGGACCAGTGGTTCACGGATGTTGATATGGAAAGCTTCCAGCGATTGTGGTCTCAGAGCCACTTTGAAGTTAGGCTATCTGAGAGGTTCCCTGAAGGAATAGTGTACTTCCATAATGACATGTTTGATGAGGAGCTGGACCCCGCTTCTGTCTTGGGCAATGTACCATTTTCAGCTGTCCCTCCCAAAATCAAGATCAAAACCGAAGGTGTTGTTTTTGTTTTTGTTTGTGTATGTTTATTTTTAGAAAGTAATTAAACGTATTATTAGTTTTTCTACAAACTTAAAGAATCTAAAAGTGTTTACACACAAGAGAAGATTCTGAACACACGAAGGCCTTTAAATGTGGCTAAAATTCTGAATGCTCCAAGAGATGTTTTGCTGGTCTCCAGCCTCATCAGTTTCTTTTCTCTTTTAATTGTCTGAGGTTTATAACAGTTCGAATTAACCTACAACCATTAGCAACACGGGTATAAAAACGCAATGGTTGATCTACATGTACGCATTAAGAACAAATGAAAAACCACACATAAGTGTGTCCAGTTCAATGTTTACAATTTAAGTTCCGTGATAAAGGATAAAGATTGTTTTATAGAGATTATTTTGAAAAAGGGACTGGAGGATCGTTTAAAGTTTTTGCTTTAAAGACTTGACAATTAAAACATGCCAAAAAGACAGTTCTGCCTACGAGAATGTCAATATCGAAAAAGCTCTATAAAGTCCCGGGTGTGAGTTATAAATCCAGGAAGGGGGGGGGGGGCTTATTTAAAGTTCGCTGGAGGTCCGTCAAACACGACCCTTAATTTTTTTCAGAAACGTTACCAGGTGTTAGTGAGCATGAAGTACACTGCATTTCTTCGGAGCTAGAAGCACAATATTTATAATTCACTTAACCTCGATAACAAAGAACAATAACTGTTACATTTGAAGTCCGAAGTTGGAGATGCAGGCATCAAGAAATAAACCTCCTTATGACATTTCTTGCAGTGTTTTAACCACGGCATTTTTTGTTGGGGGAGGTTTATTAGAAACTTGAAGCTCTGAAGGAGGGGGAGGGGGGCTTATTAGAGAGTTAGGCTTTGACGATATATGATTGCTGATTTGGTAAACATTGAAAGCACTGTCAATTTCTGGAATACTGTCTTAAAAAATAATTTATATTTGGTTTGAGAATAGACACAAAAGACCATCAAGCAAGTGAAGAAAAGTGGTTGAAGATAGAACTTTTCTCAGCTGTACAGGTATGATTACATGCAATGCCAATTCATTCGTTTCCAATCCTGTACACACTTGTACTTTCCTTCTACACACATTTTTATCAGAAGTACGAAGCCTTTTAGTTTTTGTACTTATATTGCATTTGTTAGTTAATTACTAGACCCAAATATAATTTTGTGGTACCTGTGTTGCTAGATTTCCTTGCAAATTATTTCATTTATTAGAAAGGAAGAAACTTGATAGGTTCTCCAACACAACAGTGTGTCCGTTCTAACGTTCTGAAAGTGATTTGGTTTTTCATTTTAATAGTTTTCAGTGAAACAAGAAGTGTAGCTGTTAATGAGGTGATTGTTGGTTTCAGTCACTGTAAAGGGGAAACACCAGTGACATTTGTGACATGTTGATACCAAAATTTGTCAAAATATTGCAAACCCTGTTAAAGCAATGCGATGATAGCTTAAACCGAGATCATCACGTGAATAACAGACAATAGTGACTAAAAATTTTGAACTTTCTGAAACACAAGTGGAAACTAAAGCAGCTTTTATACTTTTGTAATGGTTACCGTAAACTTAATGACTTGACTGTAAGGGACTGTGTTCCTTGTCTATCTGATTCACAGACACTAGTCAGGTAGTGCTCTGCACGTTGGTTTGAATTGTGGGTATTGCCAAGTGACAGCGGGAGAGGAAAGCAGGCCATGAGCAGTTTTTACTACTGAGAAGAATCATTATTCCGTTTAGAAATGTGACCAAGGGACGTATTTTGGATTTTCTGTTGTATATAGATGAAGTAACAGAACGTTCTGATTTGTATTCATCGAGGTGATGGAATTGCTCAACAGGATTTCATTGTGTACATGTAATATTGGCTTGAAGTTAAATCTCAAGAAACGTACTTTTTTCAGACATTTGTCTTGCTGATCATTTTTTAGCAAGGCTGTGCTTTGCTACATGTAGTCTAAACTTAGAAACTCAAAAGGTCGTGATTTTCCTCCCCAAATGACAGTTGTCTATTAAAATGATATGTTTTACTCAGATTTAGGGGACTAAGAAATGAAAATGTACATTACAAGCTAAAGCGTTGCTTGTAGGAAGTGTTTCCATATCAAACATGAATTCATATATGTACCTTTTTTATTAGTTCTTTAACGAGTGGGCCCCGTCACCGAAGTGATTTTCACGAGGGCACTCTAAAATACAATAACAACATGATGTACTTATGGTAAAATTTAAAACACGCATAATTAGAATAATAAGAGAATACAATAACAATATAACATGAAGATACTTGACTAAAATCTATAAAAGTTAAAAACTTATGGTAAAATTCAATACGTGCTTAATTAAAACAACAAGATTGAAATAGCATTAGTTTTGGAATATTTCACGTGACTTGATCCTGCTTACAGAGTGAGCAAGACTTTTGTTGATTTTAAAGCTTTAGTGAAAGATAAAATATACAGAGCCTTTGATTTGTTATATGGCCTGCCTAATATCCATTCTAGTTATGAAATATAATGTGAACACTATTGCTTCTCTGGTCACTAAATATAATTAGCTAGTTAATTAATGAACTGGTTTAACTAATTCCACTGGACTGGAATTAGTTGCGTAGTCTGGCTTGACAAACCCTTTAGTACTTCTGTCATTGTTGTTATATCCGCAGCAATGCCTGGGTACCAAGAGGGGAAACTTTGTATTTGATATCTTATCATTCTCAACATTTCACGCAGGTGTTCTTGAGATTAACAAGTGACTTCGGAACTCCATCTTATCGCTATTTGTTCTACGCTGCACGGGTGAGCCTTGTTCTGATAAACAGCCAGTCCTATATTCCTGACGTGCTTCCGCTGACCCACCATCAGGGAACCGGCAAGCTTGCAAGTTTCAAGGTGAGAAACCTTGAGTTGGTACGAGTTTTATTAAAACTAGTAGTAAACTGTATTTGACTTTAAATATGAATGACAAGTTACTGTTAATGTAAATCATGTTTTTCAAAACGCAAATTTAAATGGGAGGTTATTTTCACCTTCAGAAGTAAAATAATGGAGGGCTTGTGTATCGCATGAGAAAAACCATCTTTGAACAAACAAGAACATTCTTTTATCACAAAACTTTTCCCCTCGGGAATTGCCTAGAACTCGAAACTAATAAAAACGTATGCTCACCCCAGCACTAATGAAAATGATCGCACGTTCAAAAGCGTTTTAACTAATTCAGGAGCAAATTTGAACTTTTAACCTATTAATTTAAACACGTTTTCTTAAGTTGTAGTGGAAAAATATTGCGCTTTCTAAGAAGATAAGTGTTTATATTAATCAAAAGCTTATTTATAAATTTTATACCATTTTTGTTCTTTATTTAGGTACGGTAGTACAAAATAAATGTATTTGAGCTCTGTCGGCAAATTTGTTAGTCAATTACACATCTTATGGTTCGTTGTAGTTTAAGGATGTTTGTTTCAGTTCTACAAAATTACTACTTCACAAAGTTAACACTTGTCACAACCTTGTTGTGCTTTGAGGTACCCCTTGATCTAGTAGCTGTTGCATTATCTCAAACTGCTAAATACGAGAATAGTTTCTTTTTCTGTAGGTTATTTGGAAACCACTTTTCTCCTGTTCAGTTGTGGAACAGCAACTCACGAACCTGATGGCTTTGTATCCTCTTCAACTAAAACCTATGGATTGTGAGAGGGCCGCTGTGTTACTCGATAAGAAACCTCTTGATGCTAAGTCTGCCGGGCTCCACCTTCTCTCATCTGTTCTCACATCGTTGGTTTCAAGATTAGAATTTATGCACAAGAAATGTAAGAACAACCCACCCAAGGAATCCATGGCATTTTTTTGTGGTCAGGTAAGCTGAGAACTAAATTTGTTTGGTTGAATTCATTCTGTTTCAACTACCTGCTCACTCATGCGGCATTTGAACATTTTTTTGTGCCGTGCAGTTCATGGTCAAGCTAAAGGCATGAAATTTGAAAGTACATTTTCAAAACTTATAAAGGTTACGGAATTCAGGAAAGTGATCAATAAAATGGAATTTAATTTAGTTTTCATTTTCAACGTAAAATATTAAAGACGTAGAAAATTTTAAAAAATGAAATGAATTCTGTCGCTCAACAGCAGAGAATGAGATTAAGTTTATGGGTGAAACCTGGAACTCTGTTCTCCAGTTTCATTGTGAAACCCCATTGTGCTTAGTGGGTCTTTAAACAAGACAGCCCACAAGTGTGATTAACGTTCAGATTTATTAATTTTTATTTGCCGGGGTTGCATTTTCCAAACTCATTCGATGAACTACCTTTTAATAAATCTAACAATCATCTAAATTGATCGTTTCGTTTAGACTTTCCATGTTTTGTCATTGGCTGAGCAAAATGTGCCCAAAGCAATAGTAAAGGTAAGTAAATTGCAGTTACTTGTTTATTTCTCTACAAAGGCTGGGGACGGGGGGTGCAATTAAACCATCGTTAAGCACTCTGGTTTCTCATTCCTTCAAGGAGAAAGCTACTACATGTAGTCTATGCCTGAAGTATATCTACAGACCATTTTGGAGTATATTCGTTTTAACAGTACTTGCTAATTACTAAAACTCCTTTTTTTCTTTTTGTCGGCTGGTTCGGTTTAATACAGGACTGCTTTATGTTGCCTTTTTGTAACAGAACATTTTGTAAAACTAAAATATTGTATTATATTAACCTCAAAGACGGGAAAATTACGAGCACTCTCAAAGTTTCAACGTTGAACTCTTTTCTAAACCGCTGCAACATACGTATCATGCAAAATTCTATTTCATAATTCACATAACAACTTCATGTAAATGGCACTGTTCACATTTCAGTATTTTGGTGTGTTTGAATTGATGAAGACGGATTTTGATGTTGCTGTGCACGTTGATAAGCCAGTGTCGGGCTGTGGCGTGAGTGTAGCATCAGAAGCGAGCACCGCGGCTGGGGGATCAACCCAGGGAGGCGAGCAGTACACTATGGGGCTGTGGTTCAAGAGAACTGATGTGGACTCGTCGCATTCCTTACCTATCAGGAAGTTCTTGCTGACGTTCCCTGGTGATAGAAATAAGGTGAGTCATCTTCGACTTGTATTCATTAGTCCAGTTTCGTAGTCGCAGTTTCCGCTGAATACAATGACTGCAGACTCATTTTACAATGTTAGCGTAGACTTGGTGTTAAGTATAACCATTCTAAAGATCTTGGATGGCTTCTCTAAATGGGTTCCTTTCAAGACTACTATTGCATTTACTGAACAGCGTAACTGAAAAGGTGGGCTTCTTTCGAAGATGAGTAGATCAGTACTTAACTGTCAACTAGAACTCAAGAAAAAAACGAGTCTCATTATTTGCAGTCTTGAAAAGAAGCCTTTCGGCGTCTTTTCGGGTTGGACTCCTTTCCGAGATGGACTTCTTGTTTCTTTTCAAGGTGATACTGCAAAAAATTGTTTAAATTGACAACTACATGTATAAAAAAATGAGAAAGAATAAACAAATTTTCAACCCTGAAATGTGCTTAAATGTTAAAGAAATTATGGATAGCATAATTTAGGAGAATTTAGCAACAGATCATTTGTTTCATTTGGCGTGTGCGTAGAATCCAACAGCACGTATTTTGATACTTGTAAGTCGTCATAAAGGTATCACTAAAATGCCACATTGATAGTACATTTATCTCGTTATCTCATTATAAAGCCTGTGTTTTTATCTCTCCCGAAGGTTCTGAAGTTCTTATCGTCCCTGTCACTTTATTTGAACAATGTCGAACAGCTTCTGCTCAGAGATTCCTTGTCCCTGGTTGCAGATGAGCTGGAAGTGTTCATACTTCAGACTTCAAGAATGTTGACAAATCTTGGAGTCAAAGTTTTGTTGCCAAAGGAACTCAGGTAGTGATTTGCAGTTTGGAGCATTTAATATCTATGTCATTTCAAACGATCGCGGCGTCAACTTGACTGTTCTAAACATCTTTCTGTTAATTTTTTTTCCAAAGTTATGAGTGAACAACAGCTTTGTACAACGTATGTTGCTCTGTTCTGAATGAGTTAATCTAGGCAATGGATGATAAGCTCTGATTTTAAGTTGAGAATAACTTGGTCCAGCTCGAAGTGTTACTCCAAAAGTCTTAAGGTTTAATACTTTTATCTCTGGCCTATGGACATATTGCTGATCATCATAGTAAATACTGTTTGTGTTTAACTGTAGAAAAGTACTCAAACCAAGAGCAGTTGTGAGAACAAGGAGCAAGTCGCAATTGGGTAAGTATTCTGTTCGAACATCTTTGACGTATAAGTGGCATTACATGTAGCAGTATACTAGTTATAGATAAAGACATGAAGAAACCCGAGAGCACCACTTAAAACAAGATCGTGCAGTGCTGTTAAAGCTTTGTATGAGTTGTATCATTCATTGTTTTTTTTAATCATTCCGGATAGCTCAATCAACTTATATTAAGGACTACTATGTCGAGTATCTCTGCTATTTTAAATTTTGCATTGTTAGATATCCTATAATGTTGTAACGACTGAAGGTTTTATAAGTTTGGAAAACGAAAAACGGTGTGCTCTTCTTATTGAAGTTGCACTTCCGTTGTAAACAAGCGATCGCCTTGTAGTCTTTGCTCCCACTCTTGCCATAAGGTAGAGGTTGCTGAGCACTGGTGACAATGGCATTTAGAAATTAACTTCAGTTAGACCTTTTCCTGAAACTGTGTTGCAGATAAGGAGAAGCAAAGTAAGCAATCCTTCTTGAAGATGGCTCAGTTGCTTTCGTACAACTGGATGGTAAGTTTCTGTTCGTGCTCATTGAAGGAATCGCATGCAACAACAACAACAACAATAACAAGCACAGTTTACCTTACACTCAATTTGCCGAGGTTAGCCGAGCCTGACTAGTAAACCCAAGGGTTGCGAGTTTAAACTCTGGGTTGTGTCTTGAACTAACACTTCTTTCTTCAACTTGTTCCAGTTGATTCAGTTGTATAGATGAGTCATCATTTTTTTTACTTGGAACTGGAGTGCACTCACATCTGCTTAACACTATTTAAACGTCGAAAAAAGCTCCAACCCAGTTTAGATTCCAAATTAGTTTCACCAGTTTACTAGTGAGTAACGATGTCATATTTGAAATAAGTTTGGCGAGTGTTAAGCTAAAGGCTTAATCACAAATCATCCAACCCTTAGATTTCCAGTGACGCCAATGGGTTTGCTAAAACGATTTCATTACCTATTTCTTTGTACTTTCACAGGAGAAATTTGCACCTAACCCTAAACGTTTGATGCAGAAGATAAATCTGTTTTGTCTCGCATTAAAAAAACTATGACAAACTAGTAATAAAACTCATGTTGGTAAACTGGTGAGATTAAATGACCAGAGAATAATCCTTTTTTAATTATAACTCAGGTCAGTATTGGTGATGAGGTTGTTTCAGTGGAAAGAGTTTGAAGCCATGGTGAAGAGTGGAAAGAAACTGATCAAGTTTAAAGACAAGTAAGAAGGACACTTATACTTCAAAAGCCGACGTTCAGGGCCGAGTTCCTCAGTAGCCGACAAACAATGACCCAGGATTAGTCCTAGTTTTAGATTAGATTTCTGAACTTCTCTATAGTTGATCAATGTTTCGAGAGACTTTAATCAAACACAGATAACGTAAACCTATTGAATAGTTGCTTATGCTTTCGGTAACCCATGATTGATCAGTTACTGGTTTGCCTTTTGTTTCGGCGACATAGTAGTCTTTACAGTTTTTGTTACCTAGTTGATCCTGGGTTTGCGCTAGTTGCCTTTTGAGGAACTGGACCCTGGGTACAGTCGATACAATTACAACTACAAACAATGAAAACCTTGCTTCAGTTTTATATATTGTTATTCTAAATGTCATAGATAATTTTGTTACGTTTTTTAAAAATCAATCAGTTCTGAAGTGAAATAAGTTTCTAGAAGTGCAAATCCGAGTAACTACATATTCGCGGTTGTTCACTCTTACCTTTTTTAACAAAACTTTTTACTTTTCTTTTTGTTCTTAAAAATATTGTAGTTCATTCTTTTGATATGCACCATTATGTTTTTAACAAACTTTTTTGTATTTATACCATTTCCAACATTACATGTGTTGACCTTGTGTAAAGTACATGTAGACAGCTCATGCCTGAAAAATTGAAGATAAAGAATTACCTTACATATTCTTACCTCGAATAATTATTTCTTGGAGTATTTTATTGGTTTTATTACTTCTTGTTTTCTTGATTGTAGATATATTGAAATCAGTGCAGATGAAATGAAGAACATCCTTGCGGCTATAAGAAAACCGCCCCCACATGCTACTCCAATGGAACTCCTAAAAGAGGTGACTTGAATTACCTAATCTAGCAGCAACAATCTTCAGTTATTGAAATATATTATACAGAAAGGCAAACAACTAATTTGTGTGTTTGCTCGTTAGTATGTTCCGGAACTATGTTGATAATTGAAAGCTAGAATAACGAGTCAAAAGCTGTGATAAAGTGTGTCAATAGGCCCTTTGCAGCTACAGGTCACATGGTACAATATACAGGATTCCCGCGGTCCTTGAAAATCCTTGAATTTAATTTTTTTTCAAGGACTTGATAACCCTTGAATTTAGACTCAGGTCCTTGAAAATTACTGAAAAGTCCTTGAAAAAAAATGCAATTGAAGTAAAGTCGGTTTTTTTTGTTTTCGATATTGAAAGTTTCTATCGCAAATCGCGAAAACAAAGTTTTGCGTTAATCATTTCTTGTTAATCCAACCGGAAATATCAGGAGTACATGTTGTAAAAGATAATGTGTTTCTTACAGACACAACTGTGTTTCTAGCTGTTACTAATGAGTTGCTTTGTAACAATAAAGAGCAATGTTTTGTTATTTCTAATAGCTCCTATCGCAGGCAAAGGTCCTTGAACTTGATTGCCAAGGTCATTGAAAACGACCTTAAAAATTCTTAAAAGCCTTTGAATTGGGTTCCTGAAAAAGTGCAAAAACCCTGAATATACGTCAAACTGGAACGTAAAAAAATGTGCCAGGCTCCAAAACAAAACACAAGTAACTAGAAAAGTGCGATTTTTCCTTGTGAACATTCCCCAGTGGCGCCTTGTCACATTTTTTGTGCTCTCGTATGTCGGATTTTGTATCACGTGACATCTAGCTGCAAAGGGCCCATTGGTTGTAGAATGACTGTATAGATTCTTTTTGGGCAGTCTTGAAAGGAGCGGCGCTCTTCTGGCCTACGTATGCGTCTTCTCCACGGGCTTTTTCTAGTTCTAATAGCTACAAACAAATGTTTTGTATAGTTGTGATTTCTAGTTGATGATTTACGATCTTTAGGGATGAATTTGAAAACTTACAAGGAACAGTTTTCTTAATTGATTAATTCTTGTATCGTACAGCCGTTTTTCTCCTGGATTAGGACAAACAATAAAGGTCCAAAGTCTGAGATCAGGGGCACAACTAAAACCCTCGTGGGGGGATTCGTAGACAAACTATGACTAAAACAGTCATTTCTTGAGCTCTGTGAAATAGCTTTAACCAATTTGTCGAACTTTGCCGTCAGTGTTCTAATTATTTTTCGGGTAATTTATTAACTTGGCTTTTGAAGAGAAGTCTCTTTCCCTTCTAAAACATGTTTTACGTTAGGCTAAACCTTAACATCGATAAATCATTTCTTGGAAAATCCTAGACTTTGCTGGAGAACAGGCTTTATCACCTGGACTCTGACGTGAGCGAGTTCCTAAATGGATTTCTGCGGGTATCCGATACTCAGGTAAGGAACTAACTCTAATCATGCTACTTATCTAAACACCATGGCAATTACCAGTTCTTTATTTTGATTAGCTATTGAAAGTAACTATTCTTCAAGAAAAGTGAAATTAGTGCTCGTTTGGTTTTCGACAAGGTATTCCAAAGTTGACTCATTCTTTGTTTTTGCAAAGTCATCTTTAACAAAATAAAGGCCAATACGGCAACTGATGAGTGTCAGCATTCAACATGGTGGGGTTGTCCTCCATAAACGGTGAAAACACCGTTACTGCATCCGATTGTTTTTAATACAAATTTTGATTTGCGAGACCACCAGTAATAATATTTTTTACAGTCCAATTCTGCCATTGTAATAACTAAAAGCATTGCACTTAACTTGGCTACAAAATCGCTTTTAAAGTGAAGTGGAGTGTATCATAATCTTATGGATTTTTTGTCCACAGCATATAATGCACCAATTCCACGACCGTCACGAAGTGTGTATGGGTGCAATCACAATCTTCAGATGAACCAGGCCGTCTTTTTGATTTGCTGGTTTTTTGTTTAGGAAGATGTCATATCAAAGAAAAGCCTTTGATGATAAATTAAATGATCGATGTTCTGTATTTATTCATAAATATTTGAAGCAAATAACTTGAGATTACATTAAAAACTAGGTACCAGTGGATCTCTCGGCAACTCTTCGAGAGTATCAAGTCAAAGGATATCAGTGGCTCATCTCAAATCTTGTGAATGGTTTTGGGTGTATCCTGGCAGATGACATGGGCCTTGGTAAGACGATTCAAACTATTGCAACAATCCTTCACTTGAAGAAACGAGGACTCCTTCCGCACCCAGCCCTCATTGTTGTACCCACCACTCTGCTGGTTAACTGGAGGAGAGAGCTGAGGAAATTCGCACCAAGTTTGACTGTCTCGACCTACTATGGAGCTGGCCGGTGTCTTGCAGGTACTCAACGATAGGCTCAATATTCTTTTGTCCTCAAACACACGGCCTTTGGTAATTGTAAATGGTTTTCCACACATACATTGCTTGTCATGAAATGGATCTGGATGGTACCTTACAGATATTCATCAAATGAGTTCAAAAAAATTAAATCCTCAAAGATATACCCTTTTGTATTTTTATATGATCTTCTTCACATTCTGATACATACACAATGCTCGTCTTTCTATGGAGCTGATGCCTTACAGATACTCGGCAAATAGGTTCAATCTAATTATTAAAGTCCTCAAAGATACCGTCTTTTGGTAATTTTATGACTTTGTCTACATATGATGTCTCGACCTACTATGGAGCTGGCCGATACCTTGAAGGTAGTAAACAATAGGCTTCATATAATTTAGTCCTCAAAGATTCGACCTTTTGAAATCGTATACGACTTTGGCTGTGTCTACATATATGGCTGGTGTCTTAAAGGGATTCGACAAATACCTGTAACGTGGCTCAATATGTATTTTAAATTTCCAAGCATACGCCTTTTGTATTTTATATGCCTTTCTCCACAAACAATGAAAAGTTGCAAAAGCAAACTTTTTTATAGATTTATGGAACAACCAAAATGTAAACCACCCAATTAAATACACCACTTCGCTGTTCTAAAAACATTACTAGTTTCCTTGTGGACAAAAATTTGATTAAATAATTCTTGTAGTAATTTTTCCCACAAAAAGGTATATTATATGAACAACAGTACACCGTGTGCTGGTTGTACTGAAACGTTACCTTTCCTTATCAATGATAAAAATTGCAAACCAAGAAGCAAATTGTAGAAAGGCAAACGAGCTAGTTTTTCCGTAAAATCAAAACATGTCGTTTTACATTGTTAAAAAATATACCGAAGCTTCGGGTTAGTAAATTTGAAACGTTCATCAGCAAACTGAAAGTGGGTTTTACCGTGTTGCCAAATTTACAAAAAATTGACCGAAGGAAATTGGAGAAACAGGAACAAGAAAATTGCTGATAAATTTTCTAAATCCAGATTTTGCATTATCAAGAACTGCGCGCACGCAGACAACATGTTTTTCGGCCCCCCTGAAGTCGAGCAACAGCGCGCGCGCTCAAAGAATTGAAAACAATATCGAGTCACCTTAATCTTACCTTATTTCTTGTGATAACACGGCCGTGCTCATGTCACTTAAGATCATTCAATGCATAAAAAGAAATGAATGTCCCTTTCATGTATTGAAACAGAGTGATGCAAGCATTAATCAAGGAAAACCAGGAAATTGTTGTTATATTCTGTACTGTTGTTTGTTTTGGATTAGGGCTAGAAGTAAGCCGCGTATTCGTCGTGTACTGAAACAGAGTGATGCATGCACTATTCTGTGAAAACCAGAAGTATTGTTCTAGTGCTGAACAGTAATGTTGTTTGTTTGGATTAGGGATAGAAGCGGACAGTGAAAGCGGTAATGTTGATGGCAACAGTGCGATAGTGCAACAGATTGAAATATGGACTGGTGCAGCAAATGGACACGTTTTGAAGAAATTGAAGAGAGAGGGTAGCTCTATCAAGGCGGAGTCGAAAGAAATAGACGTAAAGCAGAATTTGGTCAAGATAAAGAAAAAAGAACCAATGGACGTTGATACTAAGCCAGATGTCAAGGCTATTATTGGAAGTCATCTATCTGTAGACAACAGTACTTCTGTTTCACCTCTTGGTAAACGATCATCGTCTGCTGGTGTAAGTGGCAGTCTGGTAAAGAGGGCAAAGTTAGAGGAAAGTACATCAGGTGATGTAAAGCCTAATGTGAGCAGTTTGGGATTCAAATGTAACTCGGAGATAAATGGAGATCTACCTACAAAGGGAAAGAAGATGAAACCAACGCCAAAACGCGCAAAGTCGGGAGCAATCTCTACACACTCTGATGATGTGATCCTGACAACGTATCAGATCGCTTGGAGAGATTTAGAGATCTTCCAAAAGAAACAATTTAGTATGTATTCAGTATGTGACGATTAAATTTATGTTGTTCACTGGACGTTTGTTTGTCACACCGTCGTACCAATATCACGTTGTAGTGGATGTTACAAAGCAATTACCAAATACCGTCAAGACACAGAAAAACTCAAAATCAGATGAAAACTAAATCAAAGCACAAAAAGCGATAACTCGATCGCAATATAAATGTTCCACAATATGTAAACTTGCTTAACTAAATCTAATCCTAGCGAAAAAATTAATACGGAAAGGTAGTAGCTGCGATGTGAAAAATTATTTTTTGTCGAAGTGATTAGAAAGTATATGAAAAACCAAGGCTGCTGTTTTTTGTTTACAGGCTTGGTGTGCATTGACGAGGCGCAGAAGATCAAGAATTGCAAGTCTCAAACCAGCAAAGCCCTGAAGAAGATAAAGTCGCCAATGAGAATCGCACTCTCAGGAACGCCAGTGGAGAATAACCTATCAGAATTGTGGTCAGTGTTTGATTTCACCATCCCCGGATATATGGGAACACTGAAGGACTTCTCTGACAACTACGCCAAGGACATTGAGGTGAATTTGCCTGTTTAAGTTTAACATCTTATTTTTAACTGCTTTTCTTTTCATTTTTCGTTGTTTTTATCATTATCATGATTAGCATGTTCATCATCTTCCTTGCTATCGTCATCATTTGTGTTAAATAACGTGACAATGATCGACTAGTAGTATGGTCCAGCTCGTTGCAAAACTGTCAGTTATTATGGTCGGGTGCCATTAAGTGGTAAAAAAATCAAGTTTTGTAAAGGATCGGACGAAAGAAGGAAACCTCAACATTATAGGATACATGTGTTTTTAAAATAAGTTTTGTAACATTTTTTAAAGAAAACCACAAAAATTCATAAAAAGAAAACTTAAAAACTTGAGCACAGTATTGCGAAAACGCAAGCACAAAAAATAAAGTACACGAAATAGACTTACTCCCGAATTGCTTGTTGTTTAAGTGGCTTTGAGTCGTGTAAGATTAGCTTATAGTCGTAGCAACAGTGAGTTGATTATATTTTCAGCTGAGATGTGACCAGGAGACGCTAGACGCTCTTAAGAAAGTGATATCTCCATTTGTAATGCGCCGCCTAAAAACTGACAAGAACATCATCAAAGACCTTCCAGATAAGGTATCTGTCTGTTATAGTGTGTTTAGCTGCCATGTGGGATACAGCATATTGTCTGTTACAATAATGAAAATTAACAAGCGTATATGTTTTTTTAGTGTTGTATTGATTTGTTTTTATCAGGTTTATAAGGTGTTTGTCTTGTCTTAAAGGAGCCTTACGAAACGTCCACGAGTGTTTAAGAGCGCCTCTCAGTATTTTTCACCTAAGTCCGGAAATTTTGAAAAAAC
>JAOBRG010284314.1:0-16001 GCA_027574985.1 Umimayanthus nakama
CCGAAGAGGCCGCCTCACTAATCGATATCTTGTCGGAACCCTCTTCGGAAATCGTCGGAACCAATCACAAGCCAGGAAAATCTTCGGACATCTTCGGAAATTTCCGAAGATGCCTCTCCACCAATCAGAAGTCCGGAAAGCTGTGACGTCATCTTCGGGATAGATGGTCTATAGGGGCCCACAGTACTACTGACGATGAAAAACATTTAAAACAAGAGGCTACTAGTAGCCTAAACTCGGGTCGCAGTAATTAATTCAGTTCAACAAGCCTATTTTGAAATTACAGAGCAAATAAACCAAGTGAACCCTCATGCACAACCTTAATATCCACCATTCATTTTGGAAAAATGCAGTTCATGTGACTTTGTTATGAAACTCTTAAACATTCAAAGTTTCCATTCTCAGCCCTTCTCTCCACTATTAAAGGAAAATATCAGTAGAAGCTCTATTAATTATCCCTCCCTAGTAAACCTCATATGGTTATCCAAAGCAATGTTGTAATAAGCACCCTGTCTATCAAGACAGAAATTTATATGAGTTGGAAAAGTTGACATCAAGGAGTGCTTGTGAACAGCAAGTTGCAATCTTAAACATGTTTCAGTATTAAATGATAACCAGCTGGATCTAGACTAGTGCAACTAGTTTCATTTTAAGGAGCTAATAAAAAAATTCTATCCCTCTTTTGACAAACTCTTCCTCTCCCCTATGCCATGCAAATTTGGAACAAATCAGAGCACTGGGAACCAAATAATCTAATTCAGGCACAGATAATGCAAGTCTTGGTTACTAAACCGGAATTATAATCTTCTCTAAAGTGCTTTTCATCTACATACAAAAAATTTTTTTAATTAAACTGTGAAGATTTTACCAAAGTATTGACATCAGTGTGCATAAAATAAAAAAAATAAATGTGTAATTACAAAGTTATTTTATCTAAACCTGTTAAAGCATCAGCACTTCACTATTATTTTTAACTTGACAATCTAAATAATAACAATAATTAATAATATCTCACGAAGAACTTGAAAGTGTTCATTTATATTTATGCCATTTTAGGTCCTATTTTGAGTTACAAAACAAAATCTGGACAGTTTAGCTGTGTCAAACACCACTGACCAATTTACAGCTCATGACTGAGTACTTTTGCAAGACAAGACTGAAGAGCACCTGTCCTAGATATTTAAAAATCTAAAAAAAATTACTGAATACATATTACCATTACCGGTAATACCTGTCAAAATAACTTGACAAACAAATACAAAAGTGTACCAAATGAAATTCGTGTAAACATTAAAGAATTGTAAATAACCACAAACGTTTTAGTTCATGTCCTCGGCTGAGTCTTATTCGCTTTCGAACACAAAACCTACCGAGTCCTGGTCGTTAGAAGGATTCACATTTTTCCTTAAATACTGCACTCCATACATTGTAGCTTGAATTTGATTGCGAGTCATTCGGCGTTTAAAATATGATCAAAATACATGGTACAGTTTTCAATTCCTGTTCCAGAGACCGTTTTCCTTGCCATGGAAATGTTGTCAGTTGTTCCCGTGCACACTACCACAGTTTCTGGTAAAACATGAAACCAACTGGCAACTGCTGTCCGTGTCGCGAAGCGCCAACCCAAAGTGCAGCACATACTGATCCGTGTAAACAACTTTGTCAGATCGACATTACGGTCTCATCTATGTCTTGTAATCGGCGATTAACTCCGATCTTTTTCAAAATAGTTTTTCACGAATTTTGAAAATTTTTAGCTTTTATAAGGAACAATTCACAAGTAATGAAGTATTTCTTCTCGTCGCCATCTTGTTTTTGGGAAGCCGAACTCAGAACGAGGCTCACACTGATCTTGCATAATATTGCATGCGCAGTTCATCACGACCCGAAAAATAAGAACAGAGCCGATTCCTTGACTCTTGGGCCTCACGGCCCGAGTAATAAGTTGGGATGGCCCAAAACAAATCGAATTTGCAAACTAATCTGTGCACCACAGAACTACTAACAAATCATCGAGTTAGTAACATTCAGGGATATATATATATCACATGAACTCACTGCCAGACTACGCATCAGCCTGAAGTGGCAGCTGATTGTCAGTTCAATTCGAATTGGCAGTCAAATTTTGCCACTTTGTATGCAAATCGGCAAGCGTGTGTAACCAAGCCTGGTGTGATCTGCAAGTGTTTGAAGCATCGCATTAGTGCAGCCTGGCTATCTAGAATTTTTGAAATTAATCAGAATGGAAAGCGAAGGCGACATTCGAGAGAGTGTGAGAAACTACTATGGTAAGCGAATTACCAAAACGGAAGATTTGCAGACGAACGTGTGCAAAACTTTTGTGAAAATGAGCGGGAGATTGAAATCCGTTTTGAAGCTGGTTCACGACGATGTTATCACCAGGTAAGAACGAAAAGAGGACAAATGTATCATTTTTAACACGCATGTATGATCAAATTTAGTACGGAAAAGGTCTTTTGTTGGCAAGCAATGTTGCGACCTTAACTTGCATTGCTTAAAGGAATTTTTTTTCGGTTTCCAACTATACACAACAAGTGCAAACATTGTTGTGGTTCCATGCAAGCGGCCGGACGCAACGTGTTTATACTTTAACGACAGCAAATACTTTATGATCGAGACAGTGCGCGTGTTGTTGGCCAACAAATGTAATGTCCGTTTGCATTGGCCTTTACATTAATTTGTTGGTTACTAATGAGTAACAAATGATTTGCCATTTTACCATAATAGTAAACCTTTCGGCGTTGACTGTGGAAGTGGAATCGTTGATCAACACATGAATTGATGAAAGATCGACTAGAAAACTAGCTAGAGTAAAAAGAGTAGAAAGGATTGTCGTTGTGAGAAACGCTGAAGATGATTGGAATTTATCTCGAAGTTGAAAATCAGGTCAGGTTGGGTGGTTTCCATATGTGTATGTATATTAACAAAAGAAATTACAACTCTCATTTTTTGCCAATTACATGGGCGGCTATGACGTCACATGCTTTGGAACTCTTTGAAAAGACTCTGAGGAGATGAATTAAAGCTTTAAAAATTCTTTTTATCTCGAATGTGCAATCAATCAATCAACATATTGCCCTTCAGAAGCATAATGAAATAATGACATAACTATTGTTTGATTCTTAATTATTTCAAACCATCTCAAAAGTTTTCCTTGTACACAGGTTTGGAAAATTTCGTTTTTCATCTGCTAAAGATATTTTTTGTATGATCATTTGCTTTATTCCATTACCAAATAACCTATTTTACATGGACAATGTAAAGAGAATTTACATACTGATCAACTGGCCAGGACTGAAGGGGTCTAGATTGCCTTATAAGGTATTAAGGTTGTGGCCTGATAATCCCAGAAGCCCTCGAGGGCATGTACATCCTGGACCTTGGCAGTGGGGCAGGTCGAGACTGCTATCTACTGAGCAAGCTTGTTGGAGAAAATGGTCATGTGACGAGAGTGGATATGACAGAAGAGCAGGTAGTCTATTAAATATTTAAAAAACCTTGTACAAACAGTAAACTCTAAGTATTTATTCTGTCAGCTCAGTTTTTTATAGATGCTAATTTGTGAACAGTGTAGAGCTTTGGGATTTTCAAAGTTATGATTTTCAGACACATGTCAAATGTCTGTCAATTTATAATTCAGATATTTAAATTGCTCTAAACAGCAGCTTGCAATAACCTAAGTAAATGACCTAAATTAATTTTATGTCTTTTCTACTCTAAGTTACTGACACTCACAGATTAAGACTTGAAAACCATACCCTGTACAGCCACACATGTATACATACATGTATCTGTATGTACGGTAGTCATTATATGGGCCAGAGTAGCCCACCCACCCGTCGGGGTGGTTTATCCATTCTACTAGCTACTTGCATGAAGACATATGTTTATTTAAAGTGAAAACAATATTATGATGCTTCTTAACTTTTTAAAGGTTGCTGTGGCCAACAAGTACATCGCTTACCATGCAGAGAAGTTCGGCTTTGCCAAACCAAACACAGACTTCAAACTGGGTTTGATTGAGAAACTTGGTGATGCAGGGATAAGTGATAATTCCTACGACATTATTGTGTAAGTTAGTGCATTATGTGCATGTACTTTATATGTAGTACTCCAGAAACTATTTAATAAAAACACAAGTCTTAGAACTGCAAAACTCAAACTTAGGGCTTGACTTCAGCACTAACAATAAGATTTAATATGTAAACTAAGTAAGTCACTAATACACTGTAACTGCATGGCCATGCATGCATTATTCAAATGCAGTGTTACAAGAATTGACAAATATTGATGCAGTCATATTGATTATTTCTTACCTGCAATCTGAAGTTTTGTTTATTAATGGTATTAATAATAATAATATTATTAAATTATATTAATTAGTTCTTTTGTTATTTAAATATTAAATAATTTAACAATACTCTGAAGTGGAGTTGAATGATGGAAGATATACTGTACAATCCATGTATACATGTAATCTAGCAAGATGCAAAGAGGCGAGGTGCATATTTTTCACTGTTCAGACACTCGGGGAAGTAAATGTTTTAGACAAAGTGTAATTAATGATACAATGAAACAAGTGAACACCACTTTCAAAAATAAATTTATTTTCATCTATAAATATAAGTTAAAAAAGTGCAGACATAAGAACAACAACCTGTTTCCCACAGGTGCATGCATGCTTGAATGCTAAAAAGTGAACATGGATGTTGAACATTTACTTTAAATTTTAACCGATCTGAGAGCATGAATTTAGGAGTGATTCTTGTTGGGCTTATACTATTAAAATAGGGATCAACTGGTTAAAATTTAGAAGGGGTTGTGGGTAGGTGTATTTCAAAGTTTTAAAGAATGATATTTTACAACCCTGCCTGTTTGAAATCTTGACCACAAGAACCCCAACCCCTAAATCAAATATTTAAATATTAGTGAATGATACTGCTTTTAAGTACAAAGATTTGACCACAGTTAATTTATTATTAATAATTTTTCATTTTAAATTTTAAAATAATCAAACAAAGCATGTATGAAAAAAATGTACACCCCTTCTCTTTACCTGCATGTATCTTCAAGTTGTCTTTTATGAAGTCCCCTCCCCCTGCTCCCCTCTCATTCCCCCTCTCTTCTCTGACTGAAAAATGTGTGACCCCCCACTGTTTCCACCTCACCCCCCTTGCACCTGCTAAATTATAATCAATCCCTAATTATCTTTGTCTGTGTTTCCAGGTCCAACTGTGTGGTGAACCTTGTTCCAGACAAGCGAGCTGTTCTCAAAGAGGCTTACCGAGTTCTCAAGGTGATCATCTTTCACTGATCAATCACACCCATAAACTGAGCTGCATTTATGAGCAGCCTTCTTATCTACAGACAGTCTCAGCATATCCCTTCTGGGCCATCAGCAACATACATGACTTGTACTACTCCATGGCTGTAAAGGGAATTTTAAAGTATCTGAAGAAAGACTGCAATCATACAGTACATGTACAAACATTTTTTTGGATTTTACTGCAGCTGTATATTTCTAGACGTGTACATACATTAAATATTGCCATTTCATGCTCAGCATGATTTTGAGTTCTTGAAACTTGCATCATTTGTTGTATTTAGATGCATTTTCTTGGTGTTCAGTAATACCTCAAGGCATTTAATATCATTATTTTAAATACAAAGTCTGATCTGCTGGTACAAGCATGCTTGATCAATAAACTTGTTATAGTTCATTCATGAATATGCTACTGGTGTGCATTTCTGTCACATTTTGGTTTTAATTTGAGAAGCGGTTTATCCTGCCTGACACTGCGCACAAGAGCATGAAATTCTTCCTTATCCTGCACAATCCTCAACCTCAAATGAGACAATCCTGTTTAGTTTACTGCACAATCCTGCTTATGTCAGTTATCCAGCTGCACAATTCAGCATCAATCCTGCCTTATCTTGCACATTCCTACTCATCCACACAATCCTGCCTCATTACTGCCTTATCCCGTCATAGATACATGTATCCTGGATATTCCTGCCTCAATCCTGCCTTATCCCACACAATCCTGCAGGCCTTATCCAGGTGCACAATCCTGTGTCAATCCTACCTTTTATCCTGCCCTGTTTGATTGACAGCTTGCATACAGAAAAGCATGGAAAGCATGCCTGTTATTTTTTTATTCAGTTAACCATAACTTGAGTTTTGAGACAAGTGATCTGTCGATCAACTTCATACAATTTTATTGTTTGTGATGGTTGTAACTGGCCATGGATTAGGGCAAACCTGTATAAATAGTGTAATTAAGTATTTTTTTGCCAGCCCTTGAGGCAATTTAATATACTAGTCAGTTTAAATTTACTTTCAGAAATTGCATTATTCTGTAAGTTAACAGTTGTCTCTCATATCTTCACTTGCAGGAAGGGGGAGAGTTGTTTTTTAGTGATATGTACACAGATCAAGAGTTACCTGACAACATTCGTAAACACAAGGTGCTTTGGGGTAAGTTTTCCCCGTACAGTAGTCATGTCTACAGTATATTAAATAACCCTATACGTACATGTATATTCAGAGTGGTGGTCAGGGGGGGATTGTTAAAGTACCCACACTGCATATTCAAATTCCTACCCATACAGTACATAAAGTGAACTTTTAAGTTATGGTCTGAGTACACGAATTAACTTACTTACACGTAAGAATTACATTGTAGGCTTGCCAATGGCAAAGACTACGAAAAGGTGCCGATTGCAATATTGTTTGAAGTGCTCACCTTTAGTCTTCAGCTTGAACAAGAAAATTTACTACATTGTAGAACATATTCCAATATTGAATGCAACAAAATTTCCATGTGGGGAACATAGATAATTGGAATCCTTTGTTGGTACATATAAGTTTGTGGTCTCACTATTGGATGGAGTCTTGCAGCATAAAAGAAACATGGCTTTGAAACAATTAAATATTATTTAATATTTTTTCAAAAACGTGTTGTGTAAAAGTTGATGTACTCTCTAACTCAGTATTAAAGTCTACCGGTATTGACATTTTATAGTGGGGAGAGTGAATTGCTGCTGAACAATACAAAACGTTCAGTTGCCTATTTTTTTAAAAAATGAATGGTTACTTAAAGGTAACATTTACTCAATTAATGCCTTTGTTTTACCATCATACCTTGCGGCTTCTGTTATATTCTTCTTGACCAGCCTCATCTCTGGTACTGTATCTGAACATGGTGAGATCTTTGGATTTCGATGAGCGATAGTTTACAGATCAGTGGCGTCTCGAAAGAGCTACAGTACTATGAAAATGGACTTGCAGTAGCATTCATGGTCCGAGTCTTAAAAAACAGAAATGCCCAGTTTTCTGAGGAGAGATACAGTATAGACTATCCGCACTACAGTTGGAGAAGACCTGCGAACTCTTGAACGGCGCTAGGGTATATGTCTTGTTAACCGTCATTGGTATATTCATATTCCCTGTACTCGTGAATTTTAAAACCTTAAATCTTTTAGTTATATAAATATGTAAAGCAGTGAGTACAAACAAATACATTGTTGTTAACTCAGCTGTTATTGTTAATTGTTCTTCTTGTTGCGCCTGCATCAGTTTTTGGAGTTGGTTTCGTCGATCGATCGAAACGTGACTGTGAAGCAAGGATTTTTATTCCTGAATCACACCCATTTTCAAATTATAGTTTTCCTTCGGGGTCGCGACAGAGTTTGGCAGAGTTCGCTGGCCTTCTATAATCTATATAACAAACTGATCGGTATCTGTAATTACGTGTCACGGTTTTCCATTCGCTCTTTCAGTCTTTGTTGGATAGACATACTTCAGTACAAGTAGTATAAACTACAAGTTGAAGACAATCACTTAAAACGACGCGTGTAAGGAGCTACTTATGTACAACATACCCCAAGCCCTTCCAGTGTGACGGTAACGGCTTGTGAGTCAGCCGGCTTGGAGATGCGAACTTAGTTTCCAGGTCTTTCTCGATCCATGATAGGCAAGTCAACCACAGGCAGCCCACACGCTATTTTCGAAGTTTCTGAATAAAATATATTTACACAACTCAGCTGATGGCCGTCGAGTGATGATTGTGTTGTCGGTCTCACTGTATGCCGATATGCCAATGACGTGACGTTCCAAAAAGTGGAATTATCGCTGTGGGCAGCTCTGATCTGAAACTTCTGGCATCACCCATTTCTGTAAAGTCGCAAAAATTAGGTGAATGTTGATGAACGCTGGCAGCGGGAATTGGATGTCTTTCAAAAAGGCGAAAAACACCTACATTAACTGCTCGAAAAGGAAACAACCCTGAAAGTTAAAAAAGTTGAAGAAAAGGACAAAATTAATTAAAAAAAATAAATAAGAAATAAGAAGCAAAGTGAAAAAAGTGAAAGTAATTTAAATATATAACTTTTTAAAAAAATAACAGTAAAAGGAACAAGGAAAACGTGCAGAATGCAGTTCAACCGGGCAGTTTGACAGTTCTTTGTCACCATAGTACTGTACCAATAACAATTATTTTTTTTGTTCTACTCTCCCTCTCATACAATGTGTTTATAGGAGAGGGAATGGCTGGTGCCTTAACGAGTTGGAAAGAACTTGTTGACATAAGCAAGGAAGTTGGGTTCAATGGTCCGTACCTGGTGAAGGCTAGCGAGTACATTACCACGGACAACAAAGACATAAAATCATTATTGGGTGAGTTTGATAAATAGTCTTCGAGCACTTGAAAGGTTCTGTAAAACTCAACTAAGCCCCTGGGCCAGATTGTACATGTATGAAGAGTTGATAACAGTATCATCCAGCGGATAAATCCTTATCCAGTGGGTAAGATTTACTCATTGTCCAATTTATCCTCTGGACAGGGATTTATCTGCTGAATTGAGTTACCCACTCTTCGTATAACCGGGCCCTGGAAAATCCTTCTTTAATTATTCCAAAGTTGGATACAGACACTAGTCATAATAGGGTCATCCCATTTTTTTTCCATCTAAAAATGGACATACATGTAATAAAGATGTGGTATCTCTAATAGATGAGTTTGATGAACTGTCTTGACACTGGATAGATTTTTGAAAAGCTTTGTACATGAAGTTTCAGAATGCCTGAGTTCTTACTCGATAATTCACAAGTCTGATTTTGATACAGGGCCATGCTATAGCTCATTGACTTTTATCATTGGAAATGGAGACCAAGGCGTTACATGGATGGATAGGTTAAAACTGATTAAAGTTTGCAAACGCTCCATACACATTGCTTCCAGAGAGTTAATATTTATACAGAATCTTTGCTGGTCTTAGCTTTGATGAAGTTAAAGTTAAAGTCTTGAGAGGCTCATCCCAACGTTCAGTGACAATAAAGTAATTACCATAGAAAAAGAATCAACTAACACCAAAACGGAAACTTTCAGTCAAAATTGGGATTGATCTTGAGCTGTGTAATAGTGATGCATGAATAAACTTACAAATGATTAGTGGTCAGTAATGATTTTGAACTTCAGTGTATTTGATACCTGGAGTTGATCGAATGTCCTGGAAATACATGCCCTCGAAAATTTATACCGTATACATGCTCTTAGATGCATAAACCCAACATGTATACTTGGCTATGAAAGTACTGCATAGTTTTTAGAGTACCTGCAGCTGCTCCATTATTGACAGTAACTATTTGCAGGTGATCGTAAGTATGTGGCAGCAACATACCGGCTTTTTAAGCTGCCAAGAAATGACAGTGCTGATACGTTTGATGTCACATACAAAGGTACGTGTGAGAGGGTTGATAGGAGAGCAGGGGGGGGGGGTTATAGTATTCTGCTGCTAGACCAGGAGTCCATTACTAGGAGTGTGTATCTGGTATTAGTGTGGTGAGTCAACCGTTTGCGTGGATCAACTGAAACCCGCGGGATAGATTTCTGTTCGCGCCACGCACCCGATCTACTTAATGGATCAAGTCTCCAGCTTGCAGCTTCGCGTCAACGAGCTGAACTGAGCGTCAAGTTGGCGTGCTCAAAAAACAATGAGAACCAGAAGTACACTTATTTTTATAAGATAAATTAATTGAGTCAGAAAAAGTAGAGCAGGTCTGTGTATTGAGGAGGGGGAAAATATCTGTTCTCTAAACAAAATAGTTCAAAATGTTTTGACATTAAAACACTGTAATAGACATATACGAATACAATCATTAATAATAATGCGCGTATTTTAAAAACAATAAAATGTTTGTTCAAATACGATGTTGAGAACAAATTATAAAAGTGATAAAAACTATTTGCATGCTTTCACCCAAAATAAAAGCACAGAACGGTTTAACCGAACTCTGTACTATATTAGCTTATGTTTGTTTCTTCTTAGACATGCAATTACTGAATAAAGTGACATAAGCAATGTTCTACAACAAACAGTTTATCCTTACATGAGGTCTTTAAGAGTTTCAAATTTTGTTTAAAAATTTTTTTTTATGGTCAAGGTTTGTGTGTAGACGACGTTCGTTAATTTTTCGTCAGTGTTGTGTGTATGCACAAACTATTGTTGCAGGACAGAACAGAAGGTATTGTATAAGTTTTGAAGAAAAGGCTGAAGAAAAGTTTTAGATGTGTCTTAAGTTTTCCAAATTCTGGCCTTTAATAGTTATGAAAAGGTCTCAGATTTGTGAGTTGCAAGTTTGAGGAACCCTGGTTTAGCAATTTTCACACAACGCATCCTTCTTATCACCACCTTTTAAAACCGTTATGAGTAAATGCATGTAGAGGTAATTTAGTTTCATATTGAGTCGGAATTTGACGATAGTTTGCGCTCAGCTTTAAAAATTTTCTAATCTTATAGAAATTATCTTTTTGTTAGGGACGGTGGATGATCATTCAGATGAATTCAAGTTTGAATACAAAACCGTCTTCAAAGTAAGTAAACTTGGTTGGCGTTAAGTAGTGCAAGATATTCACCAGTCAAAGTTGTACTTTATGAGTTCTTGTTGAAATTTATTGACAAGAGAGATGTTACTAAAGTGCAAGACCTTTCTGCTTCTTACAATATGGCCAAGTATGAAATAAGTTGAAAAACCCCGATCATTTTTTTTTATTTTCTATTTTTGTAGTTTTCTTTAAACAAGTTTCTATCGATATCATACCACTAAAAAGACAGTGAAAGTCCAGTTTTCTCTCCAAAATGCCTATTTAAATCTTTTTAAATGTGTCACAGAATGCCGAAACAATTTTCCTTTTCGTAAACGCTGGATGTCATATGTAACAATCGATGCCAATTCCAACAACAATTTGTTGTCGTTTTTTTGAGGTTACTGTTCACCTTGAGCAGTTTCTCCAGTTTTCCGTATGTAACTCCGTTAATACGCATCGGGCACCCACAAACCTATATATCAACAGAAAGCTTATAAAACTTTCTAAATGATGGTGAAAAGTTTGTTTAAAAATTTTGGTTTATAAACGAATGCGAGCATCATAAATCAAATGGTTTGTTTCACTTCTAGACGTCGATGCGGCTGTTAGTTTCAAATTCAACCATTTTTAGTTTGTTTGTGAGTTTCAGCCAAAGCATGTCTCCGGAAGTTCACTCCTATAAAATACGTCGCAACACATACAATTTTACTCCCGGTGAAAACTCTCGTTCGACGTATTGACAAACATTTTCTTTTTTACTAAAAATTCGTTTGTTTTATTTTTTTCTGCGAAAATCTCAATTTCGGTATTTTAAGGTCATTCCATCCAAATAGAACCTGCACTCAGATTTTGGTAAAACTTTGTCCATGAATAGTTTAATGCATTTAAATCCCAGAAAAGAAATAAAAAGGGGGGTCCTAACACTACTTTTAGAGATAGCGTCAGAAGTCCACCCCTCTGGGGCTATATTTTCGTTAATGAAAGCAGTGCGACGTAACTGTACTACCATCCTTCGGAGAGTCAAATCAAATGTTCAGAAATCGGAAACACACGAAAAGTGAAGTAATTACCAAGCATGGATATTGGAATTGAGAACATTTGCTTTGGGTGTTTAAGCAAAAACGTATTTATGATATCAGAGTTTCTTTCAAGTGAAAATTGTTGCTTTGTTAACCAAATCCAGAGAAACAATCAATTCACGTCAATGCTTTTCAATTTTATCGTGTTTTCTAACACTCAGAATTTTCTACTTTTTTCTGAACATGGAGTTGTATGGTCAGAACTCAAATTGGTAGAAAAAAACTAGGGGGTCACCACGCTTGTTTAGGAGATGTTGTGAAAAGTCTCGCCAAAGTGCACTTTTTTCGCTCAGTTTCCGAGGGGAGCCACGGGCGAGTTTTACAAAAGTTGGCTTAAATCGAACAAATTTCAATTTCAGTTCCGATTATTTTCACCAAATGTTAGTTTAAATGTAAAGTATTTGTCATGGAACATTAATTAAAAATCTCTCAAAAACTACAAATTGAACCTCATGCGCAGAAGAGCTGCGCACGGCAAAAGGGCCGGAGAGTGACCTTAATCCGTTCCAACGTGAACGTACGGTAACCTTAAAGAAGATAAAATGTTGATCACGAATACATTTAACTAAAACTAAACCTTGCCCTAATCTAAACCAAATAAGCTCTTAAAGAAGAAACTAAATTTAAAACAAAAGTTAAATTAAAAAAAGGAATTACCGTGTTACCTACCCCAACAACTTGATTCAGTGCCTTTTACATTCTTTTTACTGTACATATGTATTGCAAATGGCATAGTCTGTTGTTGGAAATTGCATCGACTGTTAATTATAAATGGCATCGGACCATTTGCGAAAAGGAAATCAACAACGCCAAACAAGGCACGAGCTCCAGTAACTTAGAAAACAGCATAAAAATATTTACAAACTATTCTTAACTTCCGGATACAATGGCTGTACCAATATATACATCCAAAGGCTGCTCTCAAAACTGATTAAACTCAATTTGTGCAATATGAGTGAATATTCATTGTTATCGCCCGTTAACGAATTTGCACCGCTCTATCGCAATATTTTGTGGCAGTTCTCCGATTCGTTGTCAAATTTTAATATAGAAATAAATGTTTAGTACTTAACCTTCTTAAGCTGGTTCTTATTCATTCACTCATTGGGTTCAATTTATTTTTTATAAGTTTATTTATTTATGTGTTTTTTTTGTTTAACTATTTTGTTAACTTATTTTATTTGTTTATTTTTAAGCGATACTTAGACAGACTTGACTAGCTTGTAACCTTAATAATATATTATGTTATAAAATGATAAATTATAAATAGTTCCTTAAAATCGCAAAATGTCCAGCATCGCCTTTCTTTTAAAGAGGGTTGTTATAAAGAATTAATAGAGAGCATGTACATGACGAGTAGGCATAACTCTTAGTGGCATTCTAATCGTTAAAGACATTCTTATCGTTAATGGCATTCTAATCGTTAATGAAATTCTTATCGTTAATGATTTTCTAATCATTATTTAGCGGGGAACACCAACAACGGTCTCGGCCAACGTAGCTGATATGCTACGTAAAACCCGACTCGCCAGACATTTCGACATCCAGCCAGGAACCAAAGCGATTTGCAATCCAAGCGATCCTTACAGTGACGGAGACCCTTTCAGCACGGTTCAGGCAGCAAACAAAGCGAGTTCGTGTGCTGCTGAGAGCGACTCTTGCTGTCCCGCCAAGACTACGTCATGCTGTCCAAACAGTGACACGTGTTGCCCGCCGGCTGCAAAAAAGTGCTGCGGGCCCGCCGAGTAATATTTGACCCCACTACCTCCGTAAGAGGGCTCTAGCTATGTTGGGCGGTGGAGAAATTGTTGCGGTTTTAAAAGTGTGTGGATTGAGCTTGCAGGGTATATATGTAAAGCTTCAAATTAAAGCTGTTGCTGGTTAAAAAGAATTTGGATGTACAGTGAACAACGATAGAACGTACCAAAGGACCAAGAATACCTTCAAAATCATGTGTTAAAATCCATTCATCGTTAACTGGACCATTTCAGCCCGAACTGTGTTATCAGTTCGTGAATTCTCCTTACACTCTCGACACAAAATAAGTTGTTTGCCGGGAAACAAGATTTAAAAAGTGAATGATACAGCAGTTTTCCGAGATGGAAAACAAAATTTTCCCAACCTGTTTGCAAGGAAACTCCATATACAGTTTGGGAGAACTAAGAAATATATCATATGACGTGTTTTGGGCTGAAAGGGTTAAGGTTGTTGAGCTGACACACTAGTTTGGACCGTTTTTGAAGTGTCATTCTTGTGAAATCAAAACTATGATCTCTGCACTGCTAGGAAAATAATAAAATGTCCTCACGAAAACTCAAACAACCTAAACTTGTAGTATTGTATTTTTCTCTTGCCAGGTTTGGGTCTCATAGCATGCTGTTAACTTTCTCAACTCACGACCCTATGAATAATAAATATGCTCAGAGACGGCCAAAACCGTGTTAAGTTACCTTTAATAAGCTCTGTATCAGAGATTGCCTGGAAAAACGGCCACACTGAGCAGGGTTTTTACATGATCAAACCAAATCAGGCCAATTTCGTAATAACTAGAAGTGATCACAGATCAGTGTAGTGCATTCGAACTCTAACAAAGATCAGGAAGTTGCCAGTTGTGCTTTTTATTTATTTAAATGACAAATATCTCTCCCTCCCCTCAATCAGAAACTCTGCTGCAGTCGTAAAGGCGATTGTTGATTGATCACATACCCCCACGCTCTTGAAGAAATAAGAGTACTGATCAAATTAATAATACGGAAGCAAAAGTGTGTAGTGAGTTTAGTAACATGTTTTTGAGATTTCTCAGCAACGATAATTAACCATTCAGCATGATGTGTCTTGTGCTGTGAGAGTTTTGGCTCTTGCTAGATTTGTAAGCTGGTACCATGCAAAATAGCCTGCGCGGCAGCCGGACATGTCAATTATTTTTAAATGTCGATATAGTCCGTCTGCGTAACGGCTCCAGAAAGCATGTTCACGGTGCCATCAGTCATTTTGGAGCGCGGTTGTCCGCGTGACTGTCCACGTGCTGCCTCGTGTGATTTGGTATCAAAATTCAAACGACTTTTTGTCAACAGCTGTCAAATTCAAATATTACAAAAACACCGAGATCAGATTACAGAGGTCAGATTACTGATAACTTTAGTAAAATTACTTCGGTGTCTTTGTAATATTTGAATTTGATAGCTGTTTACGAAAGGTCGTTTGAGTTATGATACCAATGTGTTGAAGCAGAATACGAGGCGAACTTGTAAATTCGAGCGAACTTTTCAGGCGGTAAGAGCAGAGCGATTTCAATAATTTTTGGTAGATTTCTTGCAAAAAAATTCCTCCTTCAACACGCCGGAGGCTAGCTGGCAAGCGACCGTTGGAAGTTGCAGACATCCAAAGCTGCATCAATAGTCGCGGAGGAATCCTTCCTAAAACCTCTCTAAAATCACACGAGACAGCACAAAAACATTAGATAAGTAATCAGACGACTGATCGAGTTTAAAAGGAATACTTAACACAAATATTCGAAAAGTAGGTCAGTAAGTCGGCCCCGACATTAGAGCGCGAAATCAAACTGCATTTGTTTTCATTGTAAGCGCGTGACTGTAGCCTGATCATAATTTTTGGCCAATCATAAAATGCGTAACAAACAAATCAAAAGTATCCAATCAGAAATTGTTTCTTGTTTTCGTGAAAACTTGAACAAGCGAATTGGAGCCGTTACGCAGACTGTGTACACGGATGTTTACAACTGTCTGCGACGCAGGCAACTCGACTTTTGACACCTTTCATCCGATTGACTTGATATTTGGTATATATAAAGAACTTTTTTCATAGTTTCAATTAATCGAAACCACGCGGTGCTTAATTGGTTTCCATAGCAACCAAATTAAATTAAATGACGTCACTGTGGCCGCCATCTTGGATTTTCGAAATTTCGGATTTTCGAATTGAAAACTAAAAAGATGGATAGATAGATACTTTATTAAGTTTTAAAACATTACAGCGAATATAAAAACTGAATTATGTTAAAACTTTACAATGT
>JAOBRG010284425.1:0-31103 GCA_027574985.1 Umimayanthus nakama
CCATTCAGGGACGAGCGGACGCTGACCAGTGGGTGACGTCATTCTGGCTCAGCTACAGTTTGGATTTCCTCCACTACGTTTACTACAAGTATCACGATAGCTACAAGGTAGAATAACCATCATTACTGAAATTCTCACTCGTATTGCTAACGTTTAGTATACCAAGTAAAAGACATTGTCCTGAAATTGTGCTTAAGGCAACATATAGGGTTTTTGCTTAAATATCAGCAGTGTCGTCAAAGTAAGCATATCAAAACAGTTTGGACGTTAAAAGGCTATGGAGCAAAGCTAATCAATTTATTGCGCAAAAATAAGACATTTTGTGTTATAAATTTTTGTTATCAATAGAAAGGTATTTTTAATACGACTACCGATAGGCTGTAAAATTCTGGAATAGCAGAGAAGGATCTAGACAATTTTTTAGCAAGTTTAGTTATTGCTACTATTAAGAGTACAGTGCAAGTTTTTTAAAAAATAGCCGACATGTCTTTGACATACGATTTTTTAAAAAAAAACGAATATCGCATTTTCTTAAGTTTATTTTGTTTGACTTGTCGCTGTATCAGACATACTGTATCAGCACGTTTGATATGAATTTTTGTTTGTAGTAAACGTACGATAACAATATCAACCTACACCAAATCAACCCTTGTTGACCAAGACTCATAATGAGCCTACAAGCAAAAACTAGTCTCCCAGTGTACACTGCATGGTCTGTAACCAGAAGCAAGCGAAAGAAGTTTTGAGAAATACACGGCATGTTCATAAATAGCGGACACACGTAAAAGTAATAGGACTGAGTGCATGAAAGTGAGGTTTGTGAATCAGAGGACAAAGAAAAAAACAGCGACCATTGTTATTTTAGCGCTTGGATTCACTATATCTTATAAGCCTCGTTTAGATGCACTCAATTCCATTGTTTTAAGCATTACCGCCATTTATGAATATGGCTTATAACATGTAATCAATTTATGTTTGGGTTGCTTACAGACCTTCCAAGCTAACCGCGACAGGAACACAGTCGTTTCCCATCTGTTCAGGCGCCCAATTCGAGCTCGGTACATCCGCTTACATCCACGAGGCTGGCGCTCGCACATTTCCTTGAGGCTTGAATTTTACGGCTGTTTTATCAGTAAGTAGTATTCTTGCTATGTGATCCTTCTTGTATGTCTGTGCTTTGCGATAGTGTGTTAGTTGTTAGCGCTACACCAATTGTAGCTGTTACCGACCTATGTCTGTGTTTCGCAGTTCCTATGTTAATGCGATTGTGACCTTAAGAAAGTAAGCGATCATGATCGTGATCATAACCGTTATTTTTGTCGTGACCGCGTCTATGATCGTGATCGTGATCGTTGCCGTGATAGTAGTTCTGAAGGCGACTGTGACCATAATCATGACCGTTATTTTTTATCGTGACTGCGCTGGTGATCGTGATCGTGATCGTTGCCGTGATAGTGGTTGTGTCCGCGATTGTGACCGCGGCCGTGACCGTGATTTGACGGCGACTGTGACCGCAATCGTGACCGTTATCTTAATCGTGACCCGGCCGCAACGGTGATCGTGATCATGGTTGTTACTGTGACAGTGGCCATGACCGTGATTGTGACGGCAAACGTGACTGTGATCGTTATCGCTATTTTTATCAGGACCGCGATCGTCATCGCGATTGTAACTGTGACCCGCGTTATTGTGACGGAAACCATGACTGTAGTTGTTACCCAGATCGTGATGGTGATTACGGTCTTGACTGTGATTTCCATTACTTGCAGGTCGCTGTACACTACCTTTCGGATCGGAAGATGGACGCCTGTTAGACCAGGCATATTCTGCTTCCACGTGGTATAATTACGCCTATGGTCCCGAGCGAGCTCGTCTGAACCAACCCTCGGCTCACGGCAAACAAGGAGCATGGTACGCGAGAGTCCACAATCGAAACCAGTGGTTACAGATCGATCTTGGGAGGGTAACCAAGGTTACCGGTATCGCAACTCAGGGACGGTACGGTGCGAACCAGTGGGTGAAGAAATACAGAGTTTCCTACAGCAGAGACGGAAGACGATTTGTGTCTTATAGACGACAGGTATTGCAATTCCCGCAGTACTATTTTAATGACTCGTTGTTTTACCAAATTCTTAAGACTAAAATCAAAGCAAACTTAGTTAAGTTGGTTACACATTTACATAGGGTGATCAATTAAAAGTCTATCGATATGTGCAAGTCAAAACTATTTAAGAACTTTTTACAAAATTACGACCAAGTCTGTGGTCTTCATTAGGTAGCGTGATCAAAATGTTCGGGAGTGTTAATACACTGAAATGGGCCACAAGAGGCCTGTGGAAAACAAATGAATTAAGATATAAACTACAGTAACTTTAAAAGTGTTGAATTGTGAAATGCAATAGAAACTTCAGAGCTTCCAAAAGTTATGCGTTCGTTCACGCATGTTCTTGTTAACGGGAAAGTGTAACGACTCCACAGTAAAACATACCGTAATAGCTAAGGGTTTGTTTGGTACAACTAAACACTCACAAGCTGAATAACGCCGGTAAAATGTTGGCAAATAAATGCTAAATATATTGCTTGTGTCACAATCTACCACAGGTCGAGATTCTCCACCACTTGTAACAAAAACAATACCAACAAAAGAAACAAGCAAAATTGTAATAGGCAATCCTACCGGATGAAATCAAACCTAACTGTCCATCCAGTAATTATGGATAGTTGTTTTCTTTGTTGGCAAAATGGGCGTTATCATAATAGGGTTTTTAGGGAATAAAAGGTTCCCAAAACAGTAAGCTAGAGAAAAAAATGTAATCACTGAAATTTGCAACAAAAAAAAAAACGTTTCATTTCCTTAGTTTTGGGATGATAATTTACGATTTTTGGAATATTAAGGAAAGTGAAAAGATTGATGATGGTAGCCTGCCCGCGGTCGTTTATTCTCCTTCGCCGCGGGAAGTTTGACGTCTGCCGACAGGTTAAGATGGTGGTTATAATATTTGCTAAGATTTGTTGTTTTACACGATCTATTCTATCCGCGCTCTCTTTGTAAAGTTTATTTATACTTTTGTTTCTCAGGTTTTCAATGGAAACTTTGACAGATACACAGTAGTAACAAACAGATTGGTTTCACCTCTTGTCGCTCGATACGTTCGAATTCATCCCGTGCAGTGGTACGGTGCTGTTACAATGAGAGCAGAACTTTACGGTTGTGTGTCAGGTAAGAATCGTAATAATTTAGCCACAGTATATTTTGTAACCATTCAATTGTTAACGCTAAAAGGCTTGTGTCGAACTGAAAACTCTGTTGAATACAATAAAAAAAGAAGAAGAAGAAGAAATAAAAGAGAAAGAAAAGAAGATAAAGAAGAAAAGGATAAAGAAGACCAAGAAGAAGAAGAAAAAGAAGAAGAAGAAGAAGAAGAAGAAGAAGAAAAAAAAGAAAGAAAGAAAAAGAAAGAAAGAAAAAGAAAGAAGAACAAGAAGAAGAGGAAGAAAACAAAAAGAAAAAGAAAAGGAAGAAGAAAAAGAAGATAAAAAAAAAGAAGACAAAGAAGACCGAGAAGAAGAAGAAAAATAATAATAAGAATAAGAAGAAGAAGAAGAAGAAGAAGAAAAAAAAGAAGAAAAAGAGTAGAAGTATAAGTAATAGTAGAAGATGTAATAATAGTAGCGATGGTAGAAAGAGACGTCTGTAAATTTTAAAAATGTTTTCTTACTTTGACAAGGATACAATATGTTTACTATTTTTAAAAATAATTCTTTAGTTAGCTACTTAAAAGTAATCCGGCAATAATTGGCTGCAAGATTTAGTTCTTGGATGCACTTTGCTGTTCATAGCTCTAAAATATAACAATTTAAAGTACATTCACAGAATCAATGATTCACTTTCAGGACGCTTTTGTGACAAGCCTCTTGGATTGCAAAGCGGCCAAGTCCGTAACGTGGCGATGAAGGCTTCCAGTGAGTACAGTGCCCGATATAGTGCCAGAATGGGTCGCTTGAATCGAGGCACCGTTTGGGTTTCCAAACATAACAACCGCAATCAGTGGCTACAAATGGATTTGGGAAGGTCAGTGAAGGTGACTGGGATTGCGACACAAGGCCACGGAACCACTCATTGGTGGGTGACACAATATCTGGTCTTACACAGCCAAGATGGAATTGCGTTTGCTACCTACCGCGAGTGGAGTTCAAACAAGGTAGGAACATCAATTATTCATTGCAAGTAATGTTATCCATTCAAAAGAAAACCGGACAGCTAGTCTGGATAAAGAATTACGCTATATTAATTCAAATTAATCGAATCGAGAGAGACAGGGTCTCGAAACTGGGCCACATTGGAAGAATGATTGTTGGAATTACAGTTATTGACAATTTTAAAACAAATTTATCTTGTCTCCAAATAATTAAGCCCTACGATGAGATACAAATTCTCTGCTAAATTCGTCTGGCTGAAAATGCTTCAGAACTTAAAAAAATGAAAAAAATACTTCGTCACAACTATCCTATGCCTTTAAGAATGTTTAAGACGCCAAAACTAAAGTTTATCATGTTTTTTCTTGTTTCAAAATTATAGTCAGGAGACAGGGTCTTGAAACTGGGCCACATTGGAAAAATGATTGTTGGAATTACAGTTATTGACAATTTTAAAACAAATTTATCTTATCTCCAAATAATTAAGCCCTACGATGAGATGCAAATTCTCTGCTAAATTCGTCTGGCTGAGAATGCTTCAGAACTTAAAAAAATGAAAAAAATACTTCGTCACAACTATCCTATGTCTTTAAGAATGTTTAAGACGCCAAAACTAAAGTTTATCATGTTTTTTCTTGTTTCAAAATTATAGTCAGGAGAAGTAGTTAAATCAGTTTTCATTATTCTTTGTTTCACAACTTCTTAGTATTTCGCTGGAAACCAAGACCGTAAAGGTATAAGGCAGCACGTGTTCCAGTTACCAATCTACGCCCGATACATCAGAGTAAGACCCTGGGGCTGGAGATCTCGCATCGCTTTGAGACTGGAGCTATACGGCTGCGTTCACAGTAAGATATAAGTTACATCTCTATATATTTTTTCTTATTTTTTTGGCTGAAGTTGTTATTGGTACCACGACTCATGGTATTGCACAATCAGTATGATTTGAGGCTGATAGTTGAATGTGAGAATGTGTAAATCAGTGTAGATTTTGATTATTGCAATTACAAACTGTCAACCCCCGCTAGCAGACAAAAATGATACCGGCTTTGCTTGCTTTGACAACATTGACATTTAGGGTTGATAAATTTTAGGAAAGAACGTTAGAATTATGATCAATTCTTATAAGATAAGCACTCTAGGAATTCAAGGTCGCTTTCTACCTGTCTGTTCTTGCCGGTCCGACCAGTCAGTTTTCAAATGGAACGCACGAGTTCTCACAACTGGTTCAGAGCCCCTCATTTCTCCCGCTCTGGTCGGCTAAAGCGCGGAAATGGAAATTTGTGGCGGGAAAAAAGAACGCGCAGTCCTTGGACGTTTCTATTGAAACTAACCAGAATGGAAAGCGACGTTAATACAAGTTCTGAATTCCAGTTCCCTTTGCTCTTTAATATAATTGTTTTAGTTTCATCAAGTCACTTTAAAAATAAAAAAAACTTCACTACATTCCACTGTAAAAAAATTAAACTTAAATTGAAGTTTGTTTCGAAATCTTAGTACCCGTTACTTTGCGATAAAATTGATAATCCACCTACCAAATTTTTTTAACTGAGCGAATCAAAAGATATGCACAGAAAATACTCGGTATTCTTGCTCTAGGTTGGCGTTTAAACCACGTAACTGGAGTTTTTTGTTTTTATTTTCAATACTTGGAAGCTTTCCACCAAAAAAGAATCTGATCTAATTTGTTTTCAACAGACCGCTGTGACATGCCGCTCGGGTTGGAGGACGGTCGGATAGCGAACCCGCTGATGCGCGCCTCCTCGTTCCAGAGCTCCACCTACGCGCCCTGGAGAGCCAGGCTCAACCAGGTTTATGGTTGGACGGCCAAGAGAAACAACCGTAACCAGTGGTTTCAGGTGGACTTCTTGGCTTTGGCTAAGATCAGCAGAGTGGCCACACAGGGCAGGTCCAACTCCCATTACTGGGTCAAGACTTACCGCGTTAGCTACAGTCGGAAAGGTTACACATGGTCTTCATACCGCGAAGTCGGCCGTTCTAAGGTATTTACCTACATTTAGTACTATTCTGAATAAGAATATGATTAAAGTGTGGCTCAAACCTGTGTAAGCTGGTTCGATCTTGTCACGCACTTGGTATTTCTTTTGCTATTGAGGAATGGTCCGAGTAAGAACGGCAAAAGATTCAAAAAGGTGCTATACTGTTTAAAGCGCTCACCTCTTTGGCTAAAACATGAAAAACAACTATAATTTCACCAGTTAGTATATTTGCTTAACTCTAGTTTACTCCTTTTCAGTGAAAACTATGCCAAAATTTAATGCAACAAAAATTCCATGTTGGGAACATTAGAAACTCGAACACTATGTTGGCTATTGTTTTCTAATCTCATGATTGGGTAAAAACTTGTAGCACAAAAAAAAGTCGCTTTAAAACAAAATTTTTTTATGTTTTTTTTTCTGAAAAAACGTGTTATGTAAAGGTTGATGTATTCTGAGTATGAAAATCTAAACATTCTCATGTGGGGAAAACTAATTGCCGCAGAACAATAGAAGGTTCTATAGTTTTTATATGGATTGTTACCTAAATATTCCGTGCATTGGGTTTAAGAGCAAAACCGTTTTTACAGCGGAGGGTTTCTTTATACTTTACGCACCTTTAACCTCCTCCGTCTTATGTGACATCGGTGCAACCAATAATGTACTTTTATTTGCGCAGATATTTAGGGGTAATCACGACCGTTTTGTCATAGTGACAAATAAGTTCAGTCGTCCAATTGTCGCCCGCTACATCCGTATTCACCCGGTGACCTGGTACGGCTACATAGCTTTGAGGGCTGAGTTCTACGGATGCATTGTGGGTAAGTGTGTGACAAGTTCAATCATGGTAGAACCATGCCGAGTTATTCACAAGGTTGTGAGCGTCAAATTACTCTCCCCCCTCTCTCTCTCTCTCTCTCTCTCTCTCTCTCTCTCTCTCTCTTTCTCTCTCTCTCTCTCCCTCTCTCTCTCTCTCTCTCTCTCTCTCTCTCTCTCTCAAAAGATGTGTACTTAGTTTACATCTAACGCGAAAATTCAAAATTTAAATAAGAATTAAGTTACTCTGATTCACAGTAAACTAATACACGCTTTTTTATAAGAACAATTTTATAAGAACAGCGAGGCTCGAATTTGGCCGAAAATTAAGATCAAGCTAAAAACAAATAAGGCTGGAATTTGGAATAATAAATGCAAAGTTTACCTATTTTTTTTTAACAAAGTTCTATTGTTTTCCTCAAACTCGATTTTATCGAGCGTAAAATACTCTAAACGTTGAAACAGATCGAATTTCCATTGCGATTTATTCGGCTTGCCGTCCTGGTTACAAGTTAGGTGCATTTGCAATATCTTAATAGGAATTATTTCTTGCTGTTGTTGCTCTTATGAGTACTCTAAAAAATAAGAACAGCTTAAGAACAATTGAGGCTGAAATTCCCTAAAAAGTTAAGAACAATGAGGCTCGGCCAAAACTTACTGGTCTTATAAAAAAAAACCCGTGTAGTTCTATGTATTTAATTTCATTCCAGAGACAAAAGTGTGTCCATCACGTCTCGCAAGTGCTGTGTGTGTGCATAAGTGATAAGTGACTGGTGCATAGGGCATCAAAACATTACAGTAAATATATATGTTAAAAAGAAAAACAAATCACAATTCATTCAAAGAAATGAAGTCCAAGTAGTCCAAGTGTAGTTCAAGTTATCCTTTATGGAAGATCTTTTAACTTCAAAATAAAGATTATGAAACTAGTTGAACACTAGACATAACTGTTGCAAGGTCATCCTTAATTTTTCAGGTCCAAAGATATGAAATTTATTCTGATTGTCTTTGCTAAACCACTTTCTAAGGTGTCCGATGTGACAAAGTTCTTGGCATGCAAAATGGAAGAATCCGAAACCATCAAATCAGCGCTTCTTCCATCTTCGACAACAAGCACGCCGCCTGGCTTGGACGCCTTAATCGCAGAAAAGTTGGTCGCTACATTGGCGCCTGGGCGGCCAGACACAGCACGAGATACCAGTGGTTTATGGTGGACTTTGGTCGACCAACCAGGATTGTTCAGATCGCCACTCAGGGAAGACAGGACTATCGCCAGTGGGTTACGCAGTACTATGTCACGTACAGTCAGGACGCTATTCATTGGGCTGAGTACAAGATCAACAGTGGAAGAAAGGTAGAAAACAACTAAAACATGATCATGCGTAGCTGCTTAGCACAACAGTGCATTCGAATAATCAGACAAATACAGAAGCAGTAATCCACAACAAGGCGAAGGTGAAGTGAAGGCACAAAATCGAATCATCTGAAAACAAAATAACACCTTTGTGGCTGTTTAAATGATAAAATAAACGAATACAGAAGCATTGGCAACTATGTTTCTCCAGAGCTAAAAACATGTAAAAGGTACGATTAAAAATTATCATTGTTTAGTCACGAATCTGTGTCACGTTCAATTCATCATCACCATAGTTGATCCTTACATCGCGAAGACGGCTGTCACGTACAGTAAGAACGTAATTAACGTGCTTTTATGCTAGTCACACCTCACTAAAGAAGCAGCCGGCTCTTTACATACAAAAATTTAACTTTTGCGTTATATGTCCTTTTGGTCATTAATTTAAACGACGTCCAAACTTTAACCAGCACCTAACGGTTTATCGTTTCTAACAACTTTGAACAAGGGATGAACACCGGCTAAGGTATAGATGTTGGTTTAATAAACAGCCCACGAATTATAAGATATCACATTTTAGTATTAACCAAACAGGTGGATAGCACTTTTCGCGCGCTCTGATTGGTTCATCAGACACGGTGTATCCCCAGACGAAATTTTCAAAATGGCGGCTCGTGTTGCCATTGTCGCGGAAGAGGAAACTCGTCAAATTAACGTGGAAGCTACTCTCGCAAACATAAAATCCACCTGTTTGGTTACCACTAATTCAGCTATCCCCCTAAGTTTCGGTGCCTAGTGAAAAATATTCACCTCGCCGCTTGGCGGCTGGGTAGAATATATTTCACTATTCACCTCCACTTCAGGGGATAGTTGTTAATTAGATTAACCGGAAACGATTTTTGGTGAATCTTGCTTGCCAGGTTCTATGCATTTCAAACAGTTTGTCAGCCCAATACAAACTATGAGGATTCGAGGCAGGACAAAAGCTACAGTACAGCTTAATGTTAGGAGATACACATTGTTAGTTTTCCTCTTTCCCCTTTTTTATATTTGTGTGTGTATTTGATAATGGTTTATCTTTGAAATAACTGTTCTCTCCTGGGTCACCTGGCACGATTAGCTATTTGTTTTGTTTTTTCAGGACAGGTGATACCCCATATAAAACTTAAGTCGTATTTAATATTTAATATTGTTTGTTTAGTTATTTATTTTCATCTTTTATTCATTCATTTATTGATTGATTGATTGATTGATTTATGATGTATATATTAAAAATATATTGTTATGATAGCGTACCTTTTTTGTAAGTGTTTTAGTTTGTTACAATTTTTAAGTATGCAAAAAGCCACGAAGAGCCATTTTAAACATATCTAATATTTATTTTGCCCTTTTGTCTTAGTACTTTTCGGGTAATAGGGACCAAAACAGCATTGTTCGACATAAACTCCACCCACGAATCAAGGCTCGGTACATTCGCATTCACCCTTGGGGCTGGTATGCATGGATATCCATGAGAGCGGAGTTCTACGGGTGTGCTGAAGGTAGGGCAGGAAAGACTGACTAACTGATATGTAGCTGCCAGTTGTCCATCGATCACCATGTTTGATTGTCATTTACCATGTTCATGACATTGATAGATAAATATGTGCTAGACTGGATTTCTGTGGATAAGCTGCAAAAAAGCGAGGCAACCGTACAGGGCTATCACTAAAACCACATTGTCGTTTACTCTCTGTTACCGTTATTTAACCTCATTCAGTATACTTGGTTACGATTTTCCATTTTAGTAGTTAATATATCTGGCTGATTTTTAAAGAAGGTGCCTTTAAAATATCGGCAACGTTTGCCTTATTTTCTCTCAAAACACCTAACTTTAGAGCAATGTATCTTCGGTCTGCCCGGTCGGATTTCGGTAAAAACACTTTATCCGTTCCTACCATTGGTGGATGGAGCTTTAAAAAAAATCCTATTTGCTATGTACCATTAGCCTGGAACACCTGCAGTATACGGCTAGCTTTCCCTAGTATTTTGTTCAAAACACCTAACTTTAGAGCAATGTATCTCCGGTCTGCCTTGTCGGATTTCGATGCGGTTTTTTTTCATCTGAAAGTACGTTTCAAAATCTACAAATGTTGTTAATGAGCAGAGATCCGAGCAGTCTTTAAGATCAAAAATCAAAGTTCAACGCTGGCTTTTTTCAGCGATTAGTTTTAAGAGCTATTTCAAAAAACAGCAGTTTTAAGGTAATTTCAAGTGCCATTTCCGGCCTAAACCAATTAACAAACACGCGTTAATACACAGTCATAGAGTACATGGGCTTTGATCATCCTTATAAGTTGAGATTTTTTACGAATTGCGTCTTAACATGGGGTTTAAAGCGATTTTGCGAGCATGCTGTTGGGGTGGGGGAGTTGTTGTTAGTGACTTTGTGACAAAGGCACCTTCTTTAAAAATCAGCCAGATATATTTAGTCAAAATTATCTAGTCTACATGCTTTGTTTTGATGTAGTAATGTTAACGATTTATAAAGAAATAAAAGTCTACAAATAGATTTTACCACAGTTCAGCTCTTACGCCTTGTTGATATGGAGCAAGCGTGGTGATGATTACTGCAAATATATGAAAATTTTGACTTATTTTAACCAAACATTGATCGTTCCCCAAAATTGGTCAACAAAATGGAATCCTTATTTAACGGCTGCTGGCACTTGCATAAGTTTGCCAAATTTTAAACGAAATAGCTGTGAAGATATCTGTTTTTAACATAGTGTCGTGAAATATATATTTTTAACCAAGTCTAACAAAAGAGAAAGGAAATTTTCCAATCCAAAGTACTTGACAGGGTTGCCACGGTCCTTGAAAATCCTTGAAAGTCCTGGAATTGGCAAAAAAAAATTCCAGGCCCTGGAATGTCCTTGAACTTTGGTTGTGGTCCTTGAAAATCCTGGAATAGGCAAAATTTTTAGCTTAAACTGTACAAAAATAATGAAACTGAGCTGTTTTTCACACCGAGCATTACACCTTGAATGTAGTAATGTATGAAAACAGGAACGGAGGCTCGAATTTTGCAGAGAAGCAAATTCTGTTAAGCTCATTTTTGAAGGCCCTTGAATTTGTTCGTAAAGGTCCTGGAAAGTCCTGGAAAAGTCCTTGAATTTCACATCCAGTTAATAGTGGCAACCCTGAGTTGAGCGTTGTTGCTGAACTTCCCCCACGTTTGGTGTAAAGCAGGTGTAAACATCTAAAAGTTTGTTTTTACTGAAAAAAGTGTATTTCCTGCACTGCTGCCATGACAGCCGATATATTTGATTGTCTGCTGAACGTGTGCTAAGCTTTGTTTTCTGCTACTAAAATGTACCAAACGATCCCAAGTTGAATACTTGTTTGGATTAGTGTTCGGTGCACATTATTCGAAATGTATACGCCACCTTAGAGAGACAAACTGGAAAATAAAACAAAACTTCATATCTCATTTATGTTTCATTTTGGATGAGCCGATCGCTCATTCTTAACATAGCTGTACTTTAACAATACAGTAAACTTACTTCTAACACCCAACCTATCTGAATCAGATCGCTGTACAATGCCACTGGGTTTGGAAGACCAACGTATTCCACACGGACATCTCAGCTCTTCGAAATACTATTCGTCCTACTACCCCTTGTATGGACGTCTGAACAACGTGTACGGGTGGATGGCTGGAGCAAGGAACCGCAATCAGTATCTACAGGTTAAACTGGGCAGGCTGACTAAGATTACCGGAGTTGCTACTCAGGGAAGGCAGAATGCCAACAATTGGGTGAAGTCTTTCTATCTCTCATACAGTCGCGATGGAAACCGCTTTGTTCAGTACAAAGAGAGCAGAAGACTAAAGGTAAGTATTAAGGTGGCGTTTTCAGCTGTTTTTAGCTTTTTTAAAACAAAAACATTACTCAAGATTTACGAAAGAGATATTAATCAGACAGACAAACTCACAGTTTGTATCTAAGTGCTTGGACTACATAAGTACTATGAACTATTCGAGGTTGGCGCCTTACCCTTGTTTGATTCAGCAAATCAATTAGTGTTCAGTGTCAAAGGAAAGAAGCTCGAAAAGAAATAATAGGGAACAGGAGGAAATAGAATAAACGATAAGGTCATTGAGTACCTCAACAGAATATACATAAAATTTAATATAAGTATTAAATCAAAAACGACAGAAATACAACTTACAAGTTTAAATGACAACTCTATGGACCATTCTGACAACGTCATAGTCTAACACTAATTCCTTAGCATAGTGCAGCAAAAAGATTATAAAATCAAATGTTTATATTAGAAGTCCACAGTTTGATAGAGCATGCACAGTTATTGCTCTCCATTGAGCTTGGTTTGTCACAAAATTTCTGAGAAGTGAATGTTAAAAACTTTTATGGATGACTAATAGGCTTAACCGTTAGAAACTGTACACAGATGACCTACCAAATGTAGTTAACACTCTAGAAAACACCTGTACTGAAATGTACGCAGATGACACAACCTTATACTGCATAGCTGATGATGTTGACACTGCGATAGCTGCGAAAGCCAAAAATACACTTGCCCTCCTAGCTGATTGGTGCATTATGAATGCTATGGTTTTACACCGCAATAAAGTCCGAAGCTTTATGGTTGCACAGATCTGCATTTATTGGCCCAATGCAAGCACTGACTATCAACAACGTCGTCATCAAAGTTGTTAGGTCTACAAGATGCCTCGGGGTAGTCATCGACAATAGCTAAGCTGGACTCCTCATTTAAAAGAAACTTTAAATCATTTGCAAAGAAGCTTAACCTCCTCAAATCACTTTAGTTTTTGCCAACCAACAGCCTGGAACAATTCTATTTCAAAGTAATTCTACCGTCCACAACCTATGGGGTCCTCGGCCGGGGAAGTTGCAACACGATCCTCTTTTAAGAACTAAACAAAAAGAATGTAAGGTCTGCCAAGATCATTTTTAAGTATGACTGGCTAACTCCAAGTTGCGAGGTCATCAGCGGCAGCAAATAAAACTTATTGTACTGGAACTACAAATATAAACTTGCTACATATTTTCGGAGGGCAACACAAACAAACTACTTAACCAAAGTAATAGTGTCTCATTAAGGGGAAGCAGCAAGCTAATACTACTCCAAACCGCACTGACATGCTCAGAAACTCTGTTACATAGAGAGCATCAACACTATGGAGCAATGTAAAAGGCTGCATAACGACAGTCAGTGATTTAAACTCATTGAAAAAGTTGGTGAAGGAACAACTAAAGTCTTTAACCTTTTTACCAAACTTTGGAAAAAATAATGACTTTATTTATTTTTAGTCAATTTACAACTTAAGTTAATTTTAAGATAATTTTATTTGGAGATTTGTTATAGTTTTAGCCACCACACAATTTTTATTTAGAAAGTCTTATTTGATAGTTAGACGTGGAGGCAGGTAGATAGATATTGCTAGTAGATAAGATAGCAATCAAACTCGCTGGTAGGTAGATAGATAGATAGATAGATAGGTATTGTTAGACATAACAGTTAGAAATAATCGCTAGACAAGAGAGTAATCAGACAGGTAGAAGGTAGATATAATTAGACATAACATAATAGTCAGACAAGATAGTAGTAGTCTTTTCGAGAGACAACCAACCAGGTTAAATTCTAAGATCGTCACCCCGTAGTTTTTAAGAACTAAATATTGTATTGTATCGTAGCTTTTAAGAACTCCGTATTGTATTGTATTGTATTGTATTTCATTGTACTGTATTGAATTGTGATACACGGCCACATCAGCTGCACAGCTGACACCCGTTTTTACCGTGTTTTAATAAAGGCTATTATTATTAATCTGTGGTACTGTCATTATAAAAATCGTTTCATAACATAGGATCTTTGAACTAACCATATTCATGGTCTGTGTAAACTGAAGTTGGCGAATCCCAAATATTTCTATCGCCTCCACGTTTTAAGAATACATTAGTCGAAATTCAGAAATTGACAAAATTTAGTGGTTGCACCCGGTACGGCTATATCAGAACGCTTATCACTTGTTAAACATTCGTGACCTTGGTGGTCTTATGAAAACGGTATCTCCTAAGAAAGTGCACTGAGGTTCGCCTATTTAATGAGAACAATTTCTAAACCAACCCAAATTTCGCAAATGGAGTTTTGTTTCTTTTCTACTTTTTGTTGAGTGATCAGTAATGAAACTGTAGGTAATCCATCATGAATATCACATGCAAGATCATTGACGGTCATGTATCTTGTTTCAGCTCTTCACCGGCAACACAGACAGGCATAGCATTGTATACAACCAAGTCACGAGGCCATTTGTTGCCATGTATGTTCGGATTCACCCGTTCACGTGGTACAGCTGGCCTTCCATGAGGGCGGAGCTCTACGGATGTCAAGGTAAGGATGATAGTGTACTGAGTTGCAAAGGCGAATTGTAAGGTAGTAAATTATCTGTCTACGCCACGCCACCACCGTCACAACCTTAAGAAATTCAAGAAGTTTGATACCGAACGCTGTAAATCATCTTTACTTAACAGGCTCTATTTTCAGTATCAGTTTGCTTTGTAAATACTTGTAAATACTGTTTTTTACTTATGCTACATTCACACACAAACATGTTTAATTAAATTGACTTTTTCAAGTTGCTAGTTCTTGCAAATAGCAAGCATAAAAAACTTCAGGACTGAACGCAACTTGGATGGCTATTTTCAAAAATTGCTTGCTATAAACTTTGAACCAAAAGTCTTCCTGTACTTGAAAATAATTTTTAAACCTGTTTAGTTAAACAACTTTAAAACATGTTTAAGCGTTGGTGTGAATGGAGCATTAGACTTTTATATTTATATATAACTGATTTCAGCTTATCGTTATTTTACAAATTAGCACGTTTTTTGCAAAGTTTTGAAACAAAGACATTTATAATGAAACAAGATAAAGGTAACTATTCTCAAGAAAATGTTTTGCATCGCATTTAGAAATGAAAGCAAAGTTTACACTTAGTTTCTGGTGTTTCAAAAGAGTAAGTTCAGTTTCTAATTTTGTTCAAAGAAGAAAAAATAGCTAAGATTATGAAAAGAAGAAAAAGGTATAATTTGACGATGCTAAGGTTTCCCCATTTTTTTAATGCAAAAGCTTTCCTGGTCGCTAGCTTATGTTTAGATTTAAGATTTCGCAAAGCAGTTGTCTACTTTTGACGTTTCTCCTGAAAATTCTCAGCCTCCATTTAGTTAACATCTGTTGACACATAAAAGCTGGAAACTTTAGAAATATAAATTGTTCGGCTGCAGGCCTACAAGGTCGCTGAGTAATTTACAATGACGAATAACTAGAGGTTTGTTTTAAACATCGTTAATGTTTTTCTGTTTTCTTATGAAAGAAGATACAGCTTCATTGGTCAGGAATTCAGTAACATTTTTTATAAGATGCATATTGCGGTTTACATGCAACGACAAAAGTATTGTTTTTTAGCAATTACCAATGGTATAAAACTAACTTTGATCGTTCGCCTATGTTTCATTATATAAGGACTTCACTAGGACCTTGTTTACACAACCAAACAGTTTTCGTACCGTCTTAAAAGCCGTACCAGATAAGCATTCTGTCTTCACTTGCAACAATTTTTCCGACACAATTTTTTGTGCCTTCTCTATGATGAGACACAAGTGATATACCACATATTGGATGGGCTTTTGAATAAAACACTTTATTCCTGTTGATTACAAAATGTATGGTGACGAGGAACATAAAGTGAAACCTTTAAGCTTTTGGTTGATTACCTTCCTCTTTAGTTGAGTTTACAAGCGTTAGTTTAAAGATATCGGGTCAAGTCGAATTTTCATTTTATGAGCAAGTTCTGATACTAAATCACTTGATATTTAATGCAGAAGTAACTTTTGAATTTCTTTTTAACAAACCGAGTGAGTTAGAGTTAAAAACATCATCATTAGGATAATCGAATAACTTTGCACGTTGAAACGATTCTGATGATTTGCGAGTTTTCAGTCTACACAGTGGTGAGTGGAAGTTTTGAGCAGATCTTAAACTAAGTTTGACTTGAAGAAATCCTGAAAGGTTTAGTGTTAAAGAGACGTAATTCATTATTTTCTCCTCAACTTAAAAAAATTGTTACGTGTGTGTTTCAGGTGCTATGTGCAATGCCGCTCTTGGAATGCAAAACAACCGGATCAAGAGCACTCAGCTGACCGCTTCATCAACGTGGGCTCAAGGCCGCCATTTGTATTCCGCGACGCTCGGACGACTCAACCGAGGACCGCTAGGAGGGCGATATGGAGGGGCCTGGGTCGCACGACTCAACAACCACAACCAGTGGTTCAAGGTTGATTTCAAACGTCTCGTGAAAATAGAGAAGATTGCCACCCAGGGCCGCTCCAATTACAATTACTGGGTGACGCGATACAATCTGCACTGCAGTCAGGACAATATACACTGGAGTGTGTTCAGATATAAAAACTCGGACAAGGTACGTTATCACCAGGGCAGATGATAAACTGTGAAATCAGATACTGTCCTTTACCACGGGAAGGGGGGGTATTCTGGGGTAAAATGAATAGGGATGACCATCGGAAATCATAAAAAACTAACTGGTGTGCTTTCACCTCACAGACAGACTTCAATGTAATCTTGTAACACTCTGCTTTATTACTTCTCAGTAGAAGACTTAGTATACAAGAAGAACTGTTATGTATGCGTCATAATTAACAAAATAATTGATGTTACAAATGTGGGTTAAATTAATTGGCATATTAATCAATACTAGTATTCCATAACACTAACCTAAAAATTAAACAAGTATTGAAAATTTGCGCACTCCTAAATACACCCCCTGGTCAAAAAATTATTATTATAAAATACCAATCAAGTGTAGTTTATTAAAGAAACGTATTCCAAAGATCTCTACCCGTGATAACTGAATTTTATTTACCCCTCACAAATACCAGTTTTATTTTTTAATATATTTCGCTTGAACACTCCCCAAAAGACTAAATCCCGATTGCAACCCCTAAGAAATACGACGATCATTCCTCAGTATCATCCGAATATATGGAGTACCCCATCGTGTCCTCTACGTCGTCTTTTATTACTTTCTTCGATTACAGTTAATAAAGCAAGCTAGTTATGAAGCTTGGTTAGCTCTTTTTCATATGTTTTTGTTGTCTATCTATTTTGTCGTTGGCTCTGCCTAAAAACATGCAAATGAACAGTTAAACATTATAACAACAATGTGCACAGTTACATTCATTCAACGTCTGTACACTCCTTTTCAAGTTTGTTTGGTTTCACCAATTGAATCAGTTATATCTAGTTTTGTATTTAGAGGAAGCTCGTTTCGATACCAGATGAACAAAACGCTCATTCGTTCATTCTTTTAAAATTATTGGTAGCGCTTAGACAACATTAAGTTTAAGCATTTCAGCAGTTTTAGTAACAACTAGAAAGACAAACAAGCCTTCTCTATATGTACAGACAAATTTTTAGTTGACTCATTATGCGTTATGCATTCCAAGTTTTATAGTTGACTCATTATGCATTGCGTGGGTGCCGTATCAAAAAAGGCCAATAAACTACTTCTTTAAAAACTGAAATAACTATTTTACTTTCGCCAAAAAAGCCTTTGTCTCTATACGTTGTTCGGTGTTTAAAAGAAGATATTTCGTTCCCAGGTAAAATAAGATATTTCATGGAATGTTTAGGGTATACACACTTTTTTTTTATAAGAACAAGTAAATTTTAGACGAGCCTCGTTGTTCTTAACTATTTAGGAAATTTCAGCCTCAATTGTTCTTACGCTGTTCTTATTTTTTAAGTACTCACGAGAACAAAAACCCTCAACGGTAAGAATTAACTCCTAAAATATTCCAAGTGTACGTAACTTGTGACCATCAAGCCGAATAAACTGTAATGGAAACTCGATCGATCTCAACGCCGTTTGGAGTAACTCATCGCTTGATACAGTGCAGTTTTATAAAAAATAATGGAATTTTATCAAGAAAAGAAAGCTTTACAATTGTGATTCCAAATCCCAGGCTTGATTGTTCTTACATTGTTCTTAATTTTTGGCCAAATTTGAGCCTTGGTCTTCTTATAAAACTGTTCTTATAGAAAGAAAAGCTTGTACAATTTTGTGACGTTTTAGAAACAGTTTGCCGGCACCATCCTGGTATGTAGGGAGAATGTTTTGCATTTTGAGACTGTTCTTATTAACTTACAGCTGCTAAAATACTTTATAAACAGCAATTACAAACTATTCATCAGTTATGATACAAAACACTTATTTGTTTCCTTTGACAAACAAGTAGAACACATTCATGTTTGAAATATCTGACTCTATAACTTATGCGCAATGAACATCTAAGAGAGCTTACTTGAATGTCCAGAGCGGATGTCTAGTATCAGGCCGGTCGAAAATTACAGCAACTTGATCAGGATCGTTTAGAGCACTCACGGTACCCGTTCTAGCTTGCAATAGAACTCAAGTTTAGATCACAGTCGCTACTCGCTACGGCTCCCAGTAGATATTCGTCTCGCCTATTAAAGGCTAAAGAAATATTTAACAATTGACAGATGGAGGTACAGCTTATTTATTATGTTGTGCGTTTTTAGTATTTCCCAGCCAACCGAGACAGAAACTCCATTGTGGAGAACGCTATCGATCCCCCAGTCATCTGCCGTTATACCAAAATTCAGCCAAGAGGATGGTCAAGCCGTATTGCTATGAGAGTGGAGTTTTACGGTTGTAAACCCGGTGAGTAATAATATTAATCCAGTAGTAATAGGCTTGAGCGAATTCTGCCAACAGAACGTCAAACACTTAGGCGGAATTCTATTTTCGAGTTGAGTTTTGCAATCATAGTAGCAGAATCAACAAATGAAAATAAAATGTTGTGAACAATGCAAACACTAGAAGGTTGAAGCACGACAAAATGAAGAAAGTAAAAAGTAGTTATAACCCTCCCCCCTCCTTCACCACCACCACCAAACTCCGCCACATCCAAACTGACCGTATCAGAGGTTCACGCCACTCTCCTAAATGATTTCTTATTTAGGAAGCCCAAAAAGTGTACATTTGAAGCAAAGCGAAGTTGAAAGTTTTGAACAATCATTCTCACACTTCTTGTTTACACTGCGTCATTTTGCACCACTTATCCAAAAGCAATCTTCCGAAAGCTTTCTCTCGCAGACGTCGATATCTTTGATTTGGGAAAAGATCATTCAGACAATGGTTGTAAGTGATTATCTTGCTGTTGTTGTTGTAATTGTTGGTGTTGTTTTTGCTATTGTTTCATATTGTTAATGATGTTGATGTTATTACTGTTGTTGTTGGTGGTGGTGCCTTTTCTATTTTGTTGTTGTTGTTGTCGGTGTTGTTTTTTGCTATTGGTATTGATGTTGATGTTATTCCTGTTGTTATTGCTGCTGCTGCTGCTGCTCCTATTGTTTCTGTTGTTGCTGTTGCTTCTGTTGCTGTTGCTGTTGCTTTTTTACCCTTCGCTGTTGTTTTTGTTGTTAAAACTCCTCCTAATGTTACAACGTCACCATCCTTTGTCCTCTAAGATCCCTGCATGGCACCACTGGGAATGCAAGATGGCCGCATCACCGACTCCCGCCTAACGGCATCCTCCATGTATAACCGCTACTACGGCCCGTGGTCCGGCCGTCTACAGGGTAGAAACGAGCATGGCAGGAAGGGAGCTTGGATTGCTCGAAGTAATAATCGCAGGCAATGGATTCAGGTTGACTTAGAGACTATGGCCAGAGTGAAGGGTATCGCTATACAAGGCAGATACGACGCTAACCAGTTTGTTAAGAGTTTCGCTTTGTCCTTCAGTCGAGATGGATCCAAGTTCTATTCTTACAAGGAGGGTCGCGGAACCAAGGTACAACAATGATTCTATGATTAGAGAGTTTAGATATCAACACACTTAAGGACATCCAAAGGCAAAAGTGTGCTTTTGTAAAACTCAGTGAGAAGCACCATTCAAAATAGCATTGCTCTTACTGAACAAATAATGCAATAATGGCTTTAAAGAGTATTAACAAGCTTGCATTGGCTTATATCTGTAGCAAGTACTAACAAATGCTCAGAAATAAACTTTCATTTCAAATCTCTTCGAAGTCAGTATCGTGACAGGGAAAATCCTTTTACAGAGCATTCAAGATTTGGTAAGAAATGGTTATGAGTCAAAATATTACATCTGCTTCAAAAGAAATTAATGCAGAACATGCTAAACACCGTTTGGGACTACTTTCATATTTAAGCCATTTTTCATATCAAGTATATTCTTAATGATTTTTGAGTTTCAATTTTTTTCTATTGAAATGTAATTAATTTTTTAACTGATGACCGAGTTTTGGCAAATATTAAAAGCGTTTGTATGGCTCTGTATAATTTTTTTAAAGAGTTTGTAGTTTTTTATTTTTGAAGTTATGCAGGTTTATATATGACTTTTTACTAAGCTAAAATACGCCATTATTATTTTTAAAGAGCTCATTCTTGAAGTAAAGCTTTTCTAACTTCGATGGCGAAAACATACAAAAGCAACTTATGTTTATTAAATCACACTGTTAGCTTGCTTGCATATAAACTGACATCTTTTTAACAAATTCGAAATAGTTGCCAGAGTTAAAACAACTTCGTTATGTTTAGTACGTTTTGAGTTTTTTAAGGTTCTAGACAAAAGGACTTTGCATGTCAAATTTCAGGGAAACTTCTTACAAAGGCTAAACAGTTTAAAGCAACGCTTAGGAGTAAACTCATTAACACAGTACTGTTTTAAATTTTAGATCTTCCTTGGCAACTGGGAGAGGTACCATGTGGTTCGACATCAGTTTGCACGGCCTTTCAAGGCTCGTTTTGTACGAATTTACCCCAGGACCTGGTACGGACACATCTCAATGAGATTTGAACTGTATGGTTGCCGTCTTGGTGAGTACGTGTGTTCCAAAGTTTTTGCCAAACGAGGTTACACCGTTTTGGTCCAAACATGATCGGACGTTGGACGTGTGGACCAGCAGATGAGTTAAACTTTCATTGACTTAAGATTTAAAAATTTACGCTTTGAAGCTGAAAGTCATCGACTTGTGAGTTATACACGTAAACTCAAAAAAACCCAAGCAAAAAAAGACTAAAAATTATCCTTATAAGAACTCGGTTTCTTTTTATTTCGTTTGTTCTTTTTCGAAGCTGTAATAATTCTATGTAAACCAGAAAAGAGAACACAATCGTTTCTTATTTTGATATAAGACTCCATTACGTTTTGAGCGCTGTAAAAGAAAGGGTAGAAAGGGGGTTTACTTAGAATTTTCTGTACAGTTTAAAACAGTGACTTATAAAAGCTGAAAAAATGCCTTTTTATAATATATCATTTATTTATTTTTTACTTAAAAGTATTCAGTTGAAAAGAAAAGGGAGAAAAATGGAAAAGTAAGGAGTAAACCTTTTCCAAAAAATTACTTTAGAGTTAACGAGGATCTGTCGAAACTTAGCTATTACTTTTTCTATTGACAGCCGTAATGTGCCATCGGCCAATGGGATTGCAGAGCGGGAAAGTTCGCAACAGACAAATCACTGCCTCGTCCTCCTGGGACAAATACCATGCACCGTTCCTCGCCAGGCTGCACAAAAGCTACACAAGGGGACGATTCAAAGCAGGCTGGGCAGCAGGTGTTAATAACCATGCACAATGGATACAAGTTGATTTTGGCCGTCCAGCAAAGATTGTTCGTGTCTCGAGTCAGGGACGAGCGGACGTTGATCAGTGGGTGACGTCATTCTGGCTCAGCTACAGTTTGGATCGTCTACATTATGTGTACTATAAATACCATGGCAGCTACAAGGTAGACTATGATTTTAAAAAGCGAGATGGTATTGGTAATGATAATGGTTAAAAGATTGATATTAATAATGATACTACTATGGTAATGGTAATGGTCGGTAGCCCATCCATAGGAGCCTTTATCTCCTACACCTTGGTATATATGCTCATATTGATGGGCTCCTGTAATGGTAATGGTAACGATTATGGTAGTGATAATGATAATGATAGGGATAGTGATAACGACAATAAAATAATGATGATAGTTCAAGTTGTTCAAGCTTTTTACAAAAGGATAACTACAAAACACCACTACATTAGTTTCACAGAAACACAAGCAACAACATAACGCATTACAAAAGTACTGGCATATGATTCTCATATTTTGGAACTAACCTCAATAAAAACGAAAACCCCTCTGTTTGAATATAATTCCCAAAAGCGTTGCTTGTTTTATAAGATTGTGAATATAATATACAGATCAGCTTTTCAAAAGAAATAAAATTCATTTTCAAATCTGTTAGAAGGCACTTACAACTAAACCATGGCACGCTTAGCTTCAGTAAATGCATACAAATATTCTTAATCTAGCAGACTAGTACCACTATGGAACGCTCTTCTTGGTTTTGTTGTGCTGGCTCCAACTGTTACTATCTATAAGCATCTCGCCTCCAGTACATGGAATAGTTTAAATAGACGACAATTTATGACCTTTATTTACGTGTTTTATTAGTATTTACTTTTTTGAACGTGTAACTGTCTTCACCGCTGATCCCCAAAATCACGTCTGCTTGACACCTGTTCAATAAAGAAGGTGACGCTTTAATGCTCAAAATAGTAGAGGATCATTTTTATTTGTCTATAGTTTAAAGAATTTTTTGTATTGTATAATGAAAAGGATAGCATCCTTTGTTGAGTTGGTAGTTTGGTTAAAGGGAGATACTGTTTAAAATTGATCGTTAAGCAAAAAGTGCTTTTAGCAAGTTCGACATGAACAAGTTAACTTATGTAACGAATCCTCTGATTTATTTTATTTTAAATTGTCTGTTTTAACCTTTTTTGTTTTAGACTTTCCAAGCCAACCGCGACCGAAACACAGTTAAATCACACTTGTTACAACACCCGATTCGAGCTCGTTACATCCGCTTACATCCACGAGGCTGGCGCTCCCACATTTCTATGAGGTTGGAGTATTATGGTTGCTTCGTCAGTAAGTATTAATATGAACCAATCGGTTCATATTTTCTGTTCCTCTCTGCCTTATATTAGGTTTGTCTAAAATTGTTATACAACCCGGAAACAGCATTGCTTCACAGCGGACATTTATAACTTAAGGAAGAGTTCCTTGATGACATAGGAAAGGTTGCCAGTGACCCTTCCCCTTTCTCTGTGTTGCGATATATGGATTGGGGAAACAACTGCATACTGGTTTTGCATTGTAAACTGGAGATTCAGTTGGTTATCGTCTCCAGTTATTTGACTAAAATTGTGAGTTTTAGTAGCAAAATCATACTTTGATATTATAGAGTTAGCGATGGGTATCAAGAGGAAGCACCAAACTTCTTAAATTAATTTTTGTGGTTTTTCTTCAAGATGGGAAGGTTTCCCCTTTCTCCATCTTAATTGTAGCTTTAGCTTTAGCTTGATTAGAATTGTTTTCTTCCTTATTTTTATCTGTCACCAAGTTGCTGTAACGGCGCTCACTTTTTACTGCTTTTTATTATGTCACAAACTGTATCACCTTCTTCAGAAAAACGAGTCAGAGCATTTTTCATTAACTTTACAAAACGTTCAAACTGCACTGCCTAGTTCCCATTTAATTAAGACACGTAAATCAGAATAACTTAGTATTTAGCTGTAAATCTTGGTACGTAAAGATTATTATATTTGCTATACCTTGTCTTTTAGGTCGATGCATGCTTCCATTCGGATCAGAAGATGGACGATTGCCAGACCAAGCATTTACTGCCTCCACGTGGTATAACTACGCCTATGGTCCCGAGCGAGCGCGCCTGAACCAACGCTCGGGTCATGGAAGCTATGGAGCATGGTATGCCCGGCACAACAACCAGAAACAGTGGTTACAAGTTGACCTGGGAAGGGTAGCAAAAGTCACAGGTTGTGCCACGCAGGGCAGATACGACGGACATCAGTGGGTGACACGATACAGGATCTCCTATAGCAAAGACTGTCGAAGGTTCTTTCCTTACAGGCGGCAGGTAACTTACGCAGTTTTTTCGCATGGAAATGTTGTTATATCTCCTCTATTGTAAATAATAAAGCATCTGTATCTAAAATACGTCTTATAATTGATCTTTGTTTCCTTCAGTTTGACGCATCAGGTGAGTAACACTCTTTTTGTTATGAAAATGTTCATCTTCTTTGGTTGGGGTTCAGGCTAATTGCTTTTTATAGGAAGTCAACTTGAAATGCTTCTCGCTAGGAAATATTGTTGCACTTATTTTCTTGTGATTCAGAAAGTATCCGTAGAAGAAACATCTTAGACTTGATCTCCTCTTCCTTCGTTGTTGAGACCTCATGTAACTGGGGCGAATCCAGGATTAAGTGAAAAGGGGCTTGGAGAAACTTCCGCCAACATTATCTAAACAATTGTTGCTTAACAAGTCCTTTTTTTACAAGAAAAGATATCGTCAAGACATCAACGTTTGTTTCTCCTTAAGGGGTTTGACCGAACCACCCCTGGATCCGCCCCAGTGTAAGATATTCTATAAAATCACATGCTCACTGAAGTAAGCAGCTTGTTCATATCTATTTGAAAAGGGTTTGTCTGTCACCGTTTTTTCTCTCTCATTTGCTTTTAAGGTTATCGTTCACCTTGAGCGGTGTTTTCAGTTTTTCGTATGTAACTTCGTTAATACGCATCGGTTACCCAAACACTTGTATATCAACGGAAAGCTTATAAAATTACCTATCTGATGGTAAAAATATTTTTGAAAAGTTTTTATTTGTAAACGAATTGAAGCTTCATAATTTAAACTAACCCTTTCACTTCTCGAGTTCCAATTCCGCCCTGTCGATTTTTGATTGAAAGCGTCTTTAATTTCCTACAGGCGTTTGAAGAAAATTTCCCATTTGCAGCATAGAAAACTACCATGTTTGAGTTTTCAAAAAATTATTAGAGCGGAATTTCAGTATTTTCCAGGACGGTTTTCATTTTCGACTACTATTTTATCAACTTGCAAAATTTGACGGTATGAGCATTGATCCTTTACATTTTCGTAGTTTCAGCCAAAACATGAATCGAGAAACTCGCTCCTTAAGTACACCGTGCGTCAACAAATTTTACTTCCGGTAAAAACTTTCGTTCGTCGTATTTAGCAAACTATTAGATGTGTTGAAAAGCATGTTTTTGACTAGAAGTTCATGTCATGTATATTTATATTCTGCGAAAATCTCAATTTCGAAGTTTTGATCCGTTCCAACATGAACAGTATCCTTAAGCTTCCACCCTACTCATACTTCAGACAATCCTTCTGTAGCAACTTATACCCCTTTTCCGATTACAGCAGGACGCGAAAAAGAACTTCTTTCTCCCGCCCTCGTTAGATCTTCTACACAAAAGCCAAGGTTCATTTGTTCTAAATAACCGTAGAAAAGCTCACTTCAACACAGAAGCAGTTTTAAATAACTTTTTTGACTGCTCCTTTGTTTGTCTCCACAGATTTTCAATGGAAACTTTGACCGATACAGGGTTGTGTCATACAGATTCGTTTCACCTCTGATTGCACGTTGCGTTAGATTCCACCCACTGGCTTGGCGTAGCCACATTGCGATGAGGGTTGAACTTTATGGCTGTGTATCAGGTGAGCAAGCTCAAAATAACTTGTTCTGTTCTTCAAATATTTTATTTTTCATTAAGTAGGCGAGCATAAAGAGCATAGTTACAATAGAATACCAGTCTCAAGAGTTCATTTTCATTAAGTTTTCACGGTCTAAATTTGGAATTTGATGAGAAATCAAATAATCTCAGAGAAATACCTCCAAAAGAAAATAAGTACAAGAAAATGTAAATTCTAATTGATCAAATTAAATAAACTTTAGCTACAATTTTTCTTTTAATATCTAACCATTTAAGTATCTTGGGCAACAAGTTCTCCAGCCTTTGAATGTAACATGTTATTACCTTATACAAGAACGTTTTTATGTAATTATGTTATTGTTACTGCTGTTAGTATTTGTTTATTATTACTATCATTATCTTACTGTTATTGTAATTATAACTATAATTATAATTATGGTTTTTTTATTTTTATAATAATAATAATAATAATTATTATTATTACTGTTTTTATTACTATTGTTATGATGTATCAATTGTTTTATTAAATACCAAGCACTGGATATTAAAATTTTGGTAATCTGATGGGTTCTCTACTCGCGGTATAAATCCTATATACTGCAATGTGTCCAAACATGGAAACTAACAATTTTGTCACGGAAAATTTTTCCTTAAAATGGCCGAAAATTTGACTCGGTAGGAAACAGAATTCGAGATATTTTTATCCAGTGTTTGGTATTTAATAAAACAATTATTCCACCCACGCTTGTTGGATATGAGCTTATGAAAGCCGACTCGGTGCTTCGCACCTCGTCCGCTCTCTAAAAGCTCATGACAAACGCGCGTTCGTGGAATACTTGTTAAATGTTTCTTGTAGGTCTTTCTTCTATTTTTCTATCTTCTCTCTTTCTTTCTTTCTTTCTTTCTATCTTTCTTTCTTTCTTTCTTTTGGCTTTCTTTATCTTCTTTTTCTTATTTGACTCTTTTTTGACAACTTTATTGTTTCTTCTTGTCTAAGCTTTTCGAACTCTTAAATTTCTAGGACGTTTCTGCAACCTCGCGCTGGGAATGCAGAACGGACGAATCCCCAACAAAGCTCTCAAAGCCTCATCTCAGTTGAACGCCAAGTACTCCGCTCGAATGGCTCGTCTGCTTCGCGGCACTGTCTGGGTTTCCAAGCACAACAACCACAACCAATGGCTGCGCGTGGACTTGAGAAGAACAACCAAAGTCACTGGCATTGCAATTCAGGGCCGCGAGGACACCCATTGGTGGGTAACTGGTTTCTGGCTGCAGTTCAGTCAGGATGGAGTCTACTTTGCCACTTATAGGAAATGGGGAAGCAACAAGGTAGGGTCTGATGATTCAAATGTAAAGTTTCAAAATCGTTGACATTCTTTAAAGGTAATACTAACTACGAAAAGAGTTTTTACGTTGCACACTGTCCATTGACGAGCAAGAAACTTTAGGGCAACATTTACAGGACACCGGATCGAATTTTACTCCAGTACAACCTCACCTCGGTTTCATATTCGTTAACATGAGACGAACCAAAATTTCAATCCGGAACGAGTCACTTTTTCCAGAACGAATTGATCCCTGTAAGCGCACTGGATCGCAATTTTTGTTCCATTGGTTTCATGTGAAAGAGGTGCGAGCTTTTTCCGATACTATCCGACTCTATATTCGTTTGCACTATACCTTTTAAATCTCATTTCGGTACAAGTCGTTGCACAATGAGTTCATCCCGGTAGTGGCGCAGGATCGAAATGTTTGTTCCGGACCGAAATCTGGCCGAACGTTCCACAAGCGTACTGTAAAGGAAGTACGAGCTCATTTCGGTACGGAATTAAGGCTAGTTTGGTTGGGATGAAGTAAATGATGATGAAGTAAAATGTGCGACGTGTTGGAATGAGGTTTGTTCCAACATCATCTAAGAACCACATAACTATTTCTGTGTAGTGTAAGATGGGCCCTTGTAGTTTGTGGGGTAGGGTTTGAGAGGGTCATGTTGATATTGTGGTACAAGAGAGGAAAAAAGGTTCATGTATGCTTTCTTTTTTTATTTTAGTCGCTTCTCTTTTCCTTTCTCTTGAATCAATACATCCAGTCATCCAAAATATAAATTGATTTTTTTGGTCTTGCCTTTTCCCTCCCCTAAATCTGTCCTTGTCCCCCTCTGTAAACGGAATAAAGTTGTAGTCACCCTGTTCATTATTCGTATTCTTCTAAAGTTAAGTTCGTGTTTTCTATAGGTTAACTTCAGTACAAAAAAAGCTTTCTTGACAAGTAGTACTTTTTCGGTTTACTCAAAGTATGAACTTAATGAAAACCACGCGACGTTATAGCCTAACGTAAAGTTCACGTGATACTCTAACATATGTATCCTGAAGACAATTTCCAAACTAAAAGTGTTATAATAGTGTATAGTTTTGTTATATTCTTGTATCATTTCCTAATCTTTTTCCTCAGTATTTCAAAGCAAACCAAGATCGCAAGTCCGTGAACCTGCTCTCAATCGATCCTGCCATTCTTTGTCGATACCTGCGAGTCCGGCCGAGAGGATGGAGATCGCGCATCGCCATGAGGATAGAACTCTACGGGTGTCCCCACAGTAAGTCACTTCTTCTGATTGTTAATTAAATACCTATGGGGGTCCAGCTAGTATTTTTAGAGTTTTACATACGCCTTACCGTAGATGCTTATTTTGTTTCGCAACAAAACATTCTATCCATCATTAAAGGTTTTTCAAGGCAAACCTCTTGTTTCAAAGGCAGATAAAACCTGTTTCATACCGTTCTAAATTTTCTATCCACAATTACAGAAAAATTTCTCTATAAAAAATGCCAAATACGAATCCCGTGGGGTTTTTTTTTGCTTTGTGGGAAGTTGTAAGCCAACTATGATTCACGGGCCTTGTATAGCCCGCTCACAAAACACGTACTTCCTTAATAACGTAATTTTTTTAAAAAAGATTTTTGTATTCAACTTTTAAGCAGGAAATATGGGTCATGTCATAACAACTGTTAAATGTACTTTGTTTGTTTTTGTGAAAAAGAAACAGCGTTGGGTGAAAGACCATCTGGAAAGATCATTCTAGTACAGCTGAAAACTTTCGGTAGTTAGAGTACATTACATACACTGGTTTAAATGTGCTCTTAGGCCCGTTAAGTTAAAACGTCGCATTTCTCATGCGCCGAATACAAAGCAAATGTAATAAATCATGAATTTACTCATCAACATTGTATTCGGCGCATTAGAAAAATCGTTACTTCGCATGTCCAGTTCCCGCGCGCACGTAGGTCATTAACAGTAATCCGCAATGCGCGGCATTAGAGCAGGAAATTTTGACCACTCAAGAACCAGTCAGTACGGGAGAAATATCATTGCCGTATAATATTTGCCATATAATATTTGCCTGATATTAACTTAATGAAACCAAAACATAAACAAAATACAAAGGACACCAGACATCCAATCTGGGCTTTTAAATCTTGTACTAGGGTGTTGCTCAGTTTAGATTAAGCGCTTACCAATACTTCGATGTTTCTTCTTACAAGATCGCTGTGACATGCCGCTTGGCCTGGAAGATAGACGAGTGGCCGACCCCACCATGACAGCTTCCACGTATTATAACTTTTACCTGGGGCCGTGGAATGGCAGGTTGCATTCTCGCCGAGAAGGGCGCCGTGGAGCCTCATGGTCTGCCAAGAGAAAGGACAGACACCAATGGCTGAAGGTGGACTTTGGAGCACTGACCAGGGTCTCAAGAGTGGCCACGCAGGGACGACAAAACGCACACCAGTGGGTGACGACCTACTCAATTAGCTACAGCAAGAAAGGGGTCAACTTTGTTCCTTATAAGGAAAAAGGGCGACTGAAGGTACATTGACAACTTTTGAGTTTCGAAGGTTAAATAGTCCATTTTACGGTTCCTGAAAGGTAATCAAGGTTCTACATGAATTTGAGGCGAAGTTTCTCCTCGCACAGTTAGAGAAGTGGAAATAATTAAAAGAAGAAAAAAACTTGTTGGCGTGTCTATTGTGCGAGGACAATCTTCGCTTCGGTTTCATGTAGAGGCCTGGTTACCTTTCAGGAACTTAGACAATTTTCTCTTTGATATGTAGGTCCCATCCAGGAAAACATCAAAAGTTGCTCAAAGCACGCTATATTTTCTAGAAAATTGAAATTGTACTTTGTTTCTTTGTACAACTAAATCTTAAAAGTTCTAACTGAACCGTTGTTCAAGTAGAGCTTTTTTATGGCGATTATGAAAAAATTTTTAAAAGTGTAAATTTCAAAGCAAAATCGCAATTTTATTTGAGTAATAGTTCAAACATAGCTTTTCATGGCATTTCTAACAAATTACATATAAAAATTCACTGTAAAAAGTTAGTATAAATTGTAAAAGCCATCTTTTAGCGTATAACTGAATTAGACTGAGGGTGTCTGATTTCTTGAAAAAAAGCCACAGGTTTTCTATCAGACATCCTCGCCATTTTAATGTTAATAAATAGAATGTAAAATACACAGTGTAAATTTATGGCAAAATAAATGAATATGAATATGAATATAACCATGAAAAGGACTATTGTCCGACACTTTTTTATCATTTTGGATAAACGTTTTGATCTTAGTTAGAATTTTTAATGGTGTCACCGTTCACACCATTTAATAGTTTAACACTGTATAGCATGTAGATCCATTGACATGAATTCGTGAATTATGTAGAACATCGAACAACTAGTATGTCTAATTCGAGTTTGTAGAGCCATTTGTGGATGATAGTAAGTTTTGAGTATGTAGCTGCATAGATCCTAGCTGGCGTATTACAGGGCGACACGCTAGCTCCATTTCTGTTTATCGTGGCACTTGACTACGCACTCCGATGTGCGATTAATGGAAGAGAAGAGGAACTTGGCTTCATACTTGTCAGAAGAGCCAGTCGCAGGGTTCCTGCCAAGATCCTGACCGATCTGGACTTTGCTGACGACATATCACTCATATCAGGCTCTGTCCAGAAAGCCTGTGAACTGTTGGTCGAAGTTGAGCGCCAGTGTCTTAGAATCGGCCTTGTCATGAATACC
>JAOBRG010284648.1:4928-15997 GCA_027574985.1 Umimayanthus nakama
TTCAAAATCTTCAAGGAGAGTGCATCGATAACCTTGAATTCTTTGACGCGGACACCACGTGGGATCAGGCGCAAGAGTATTGTAATAACAATGACGCACACCTGGTTACTACGAACACTATTGCTGAGTCGGAAAAATTGACGGCTTCGGTCAAAAAGAAGACTGAAGGACTTACCGAAAATCAACACTGGTTCATTGGACTCCGTCAGGTAAATGACACGTGGATTTGGCAAGAGCCGACAGGTGTGTCTCGCGGTACAGTGGCTGATAATGACCCACGCTGGCAGCATGATGAACCGAGTTCTTCTTTCGTCGAGCCGTGCGCTGAAGTCCAGTCTAATTATCGACGACAACAAGGTCATTTCAATAACGTGCTTTGCCATGAGAAACCATCCAGCTCTCATCACCGAGGGTTCATTTGTGAACCTGGAAACTAATGTTGTGTTCTAGATCTGAATCTTTGATGCGATGTAATACTTTAAACAAAACCAAAACAGTAAAAAAATTTGACCTTTTCATCTTTTTAGAAACATATTTATAAGTTAAGGAAAATTTACTCCTGTTTACATTTCGTCCGTTAGCCCTATCTAGCCTGGGGGGAGGGGTAAGGGAATAGGCACATTCTGCTCTTTCAAGAGTTTCCATAGAATAACTTTTAAGTGGTTGGGACTATCACTGCACCAAAAGTTTGATTTACTCATGTTTGCCATTGTAGCAAATATAAACCAAATCCAAGTTTGCACCTATTGCAAATAGCACGGTAAATGCCACGTTTGCTTAGCGAATGGGCAAATGTGGCATTTACAATGTTTACTGTAGGTGCAGACTTGATTTTTTGCTATATTTTTGCCACATTGGCAAAATGAGTAAATCTGACTTTTCGTGCAGTGTATAGAGCCAAAACATATTTACATTACAACGATCCCCGAGACACTACGGGGAATCTTTTGATGTGCATTTCACAGCTTCTGAATGTACGCTGTTACCAAGATACTTTTAAAAACAAATATGACCTTTAGTTGTTAACACTTCAATTTATTACCCTTCCAAGCACTCTGAAAACACTCTAATGTGCATTTTTAGAATTAGTACGACTAGGAAAAACTGCAAACATTATTTTCATGTCATGGGACTAATTCTTGAAATACAGGTGTTCTCATCAAATGGCCCATTTCGGAGCTACGCTCCAGTGCTAACAAACAAAACCTTCAAGTCGAGGTCAGATGCTCACCTTTCACACATTTGTTGTATTTTTGAGGACTTGGCTTCGACTCGATGCTTTTGTTTGTCGGCAGTGGAGCGTAATTCGGAAATGGGCTGTTTATAGTTTAATTTGATAAAATAATTACCAAACAGAAAAATGAACCAGTAATAGCCAAGTTGTGACGCCATCCCTACGCTATTTTGCATTTCAAAACCAGTCTCAACACCGCAGAGCTGGTTTGTACCTTTATAGGCAAAATAAAGTCAATTCTATTGCTTTGACCGGCAAATTGTTTCTGCAGTTTCAAATTACTTAAATTTTTTGGAGAATCAAACTCTTTGACGTCAGTATGATGTTATGAAATATTCAAAAGAAATGACACCGCAAGAATGTAGAGCTTACACTAACTACTAATTAAGTTTCATTTATTTTGCATTTATGGAGCATTCATTATTTATGGCTTCGGAGAGGCTGGCAAGAAAAAAGGTCGTCATAATATTTTTCAGCAGTGGTATGGGGGGCCGACCATCGACGAGCTCAGCAAGGCCATCAACTTCTTGGCCGCAGGCAAGGCACCAGGCAGCTGCAGTAATCCACTAGACCCAGTAGAACACTGCAAGACTACCCTACTGAACCCCTTGCATGAAGTCCTCTGCCAGTGCTGGAGAGAGGGTGCGGTGTCCCAAGACACGAGAGACGCCAATGTCGCAACCCTTTACAAGAACAAGGGTGAAAGAAGCAAACGTAACATTTACAGTGGCATGTCCCTTCTTAGTATTGTTGGAAAAATCTCTGCTTTGGTCCTACTTGTCTGCCTGCAGAAGCTGGCTTAGCGTGTTTACCCGGACTCGTACCCAGTCGCTTTTAGATGGCGGATAAGAGGAGACGCAGAGGATAATTGGAAGGAAGTAAAGAGCGCGCAAGGGTTTTGGCAAGGAAAAACTCGAGCAAGTTAGCTTTTTTCTCTTTGTCTTCCCACAACCCTTTGCATGCCCGTAAAAGCGACCAGGTACGAGTCTGGTGTTTGCCCAAAAACACAGCATGGCTTTCGAGCTGAAAGGTCAACGGTGGACATAGTCTCCTCCCTACGACAACTCCAAGAGAGGTACAGAGAGCAGTAGAGGCCCCTGTTCGTCGCATTCATTGACCTCACCGAGGCTTACGAACTTGTGAACGGAGACGCCTTGTCAAGAGGCTTCGAAAGATCGGCTAGCCCCCAAGACTACACACCTAAACTGAGTCATTCCACTCCAACGTGAACGAGTCTGTGCAGTTCAGCGGCAATGTCCCTGAGCCCTTTGACATTTGCAGTTGGGTGAAAAAAGGCTGCGAGCTTGCCTAACTCTCTTTGGGATCTTCCTTGCACTTCTCCGTAAACACGCATTTGGCAAAGCACAAGAGGGAATCTACCTGCGGACCAGGTCAGATGGTAGGTTCTTCAATCTTGCCCGCCTTAAAGCGAGGAAAAGAGTCCGCGAACCTCCCATCAGGGCCATGCTGTTCACTTAAGATGCGGCAGTCGTGACTCGCACCAAAAGGGAACTGCATTGCTGATAAATCGCTGTTCCCAGGCCTGCGAAGACTTCGAGTTGTCCATCAGCCTGAAGAAGACTAATATCCTAGGTCAAGACGCACCGGCACCACCACTCTTTAGCATCGTTGGCTAAGAGCTCGATGTTGTTCACAAGTTCACATATTTTAGTTCCATCATCACCGATAACCTCTTCTTTGATGCTGAGATCGACAAGAGGATTGGGAGCAGCTACAACTTTCGCTCGCCTAACATCACGTATGCCGTTTGGAGGACGGCGGAATGCAAAAAGACATCCGCTATCGAGAACTTACAGCAGGGCAGATAGGCGTCGGCCGACCACAGTTGAGGTATAAAGATGTGTGCAAGAGAGACATGAAGAAACTCGGCATTAACGCAAATTCCTGGGAGGATCTCGCAGCCCCCCACATAAGTTGTGGAGCACTCTTTAAAAACAGCTGCAGACTGGTGAGGAAAAGCAGCGGTGGCGGCAGAGAAGCGAGCTTGCAGAATGGAAACACCATCTAACAGACAAGAGTCAAGAGTCAACCCACACATGGCATGCAACCTATGTGATCGTGACTGTCACTCTTGCATTGGTCCCCACAGTGTTATATCCCGTGGTCAACCATGACCGACTTACTACTACTGCTGATACGTATAATAAACTTTATTTACACTTTCAATTAACCTTAAGCGAAAACAATTTGTATCAATGATTTTTAATTTTTCTGATTTTTTTCAAATGTGAATTTTTGTACTTTAAAAAGACGACATACAGTATTTAGCGATTGAAACTCACAAAAAGGTAGATTCCATTGTAAAACTGTCTGTATTTAGTAAGATTTTAGCTGAAAGTTTAGATTTTGCACTCAACACACAAATTGCGTGACTTTTTATGATAACGTCATGTATAAATTGTGGCGTTACTTAATTAACGTCAAAAACTGTGCTAACGAACAAAGAACAGCTTTTTAAAGCTTTTGAAAATCGGTCTAGCAGCAAAAGTTTAAAGAACCGTTTTCACCTCACAGTAGAGACCTGGTAACGAGTTTGAATCCGCCATTTTAGGGGGTCGCTAAAATAGCAGTGATCAAAGCTCTTTAGAAATCTCTTTCCATCCATAATATTTTCCGATACTTCACAATTTTCAGTTATTGAGTCGATCGTTTAATCATTTTGGTTTTGAAATCCGAAGTTTCAAAGCCATGCGGCTCATTTAGTGGTCTTTTTCGATTCAAAATGATGACTGGTATGTCTCGTGAGCGAGGGCAATCTCCGGGCAAAGAAAGGACTGTCAAAATTCGTCTCAAACAATCTGTTTTCGAGATGTGAAGAAAAAAAAAACAGGCATCTGGATATGGACAACACTCGCACAGCATTTGCGCTGAGTATTTGCTACACTGTGGCCCTGGAAATACAACGAAATCGAAGCGGCAGCGGTTAAATTTTGGTGTCACTGTCAATTCTCCCGGCAAAGAGATAGCAGGATTTTCGCCCGTGTTTGGTAATTAAATTTGTGATCATGGATGGTATATGTATGTTTATTGGTCAATTTGGTACTTATTTTTGCGTCAGAATGAGGTAGTTGTCTGATCTAACCAACAAATACAATTATTCAGGTCAAAAGCGGCGCGATGTTTTGCTGTCGACCATTCTTGCACTGCAGCTGCTTTGTGCCGCAAGAGCAGTTTGCATAGCACTTTTGGCCCGCGTTCTTGAAGGGACATCCAGGTGTCGTTCTGCTCTGTTTTTAGCTTTGAGTATTCTTGCACTGTCAGGGCTACAAAACGAAAAGATTCAGTTAGAACAACATTATAAACTGACTAAAATAAAATACGAAACAGGCAAGTCTCACTGGCCAAAGAACTTGACTCTTCCCTAACTTCGATAAATATTCACTTTTGCGTCACTTTTGTCACAAACTATCGATCCATATCGATTTCGTCTTTGGTTTTGCTCGATATGTACCAGATGTTCTATAGCGAGTGCAGACTCTTTAAAACTTTCGCTTTCTTCGATGAGTGAGTCAGATTCCATCTTAAAAACGATCGAGCGCGCGCTTCAAGCCCGTGCGACAAGCTTTGCATGTGAACTTTCTTTCGCAGTTTTACAGACATGTGTCTGTCAAATTGACAACGTAAACAAGGGTTACCAGGCCTATACCGTGAGGTGAAAACGGTTCTTTAAAACCAAAAGAGTACAGGGACTCATTTTGACCTCTCCCCTTCCCCTCAAGGTTTCTAGGGTTAAAAATAATAACTTCGTCGCTTTCTTTGTTTTCTTGGTTTGCATGTAACGTAATAAAAATCTTCAAAACTAAAGATACTCCAAAACTTTGGTTGTTATATGTTTTATAATTCTCTTGTATACGCATTACCAGAAAGCTTAATCAGGCTGAAAACAGCGTTTTGTTCGAGAGCTAGAAATTCTGTTTTACAATTGATCGATATGCAGGTGCCTAAGGTCACAAAAAACAAAATTTATGCACATTGAAATATTTAATGTTTTGAAAAACACTGGGAAAATACTTTAAGTGTGATTTGCAGTAAAAACTAATCAGTTTGATCTGGACTTGTGCATTGCCAAAGACAGTTTTGTATTGACCATGTTGATGTTCTTTAAACAGTTTTTCTTCAAAAGCTCCAGCGAAATCTGCGTTAGTCATGTGACGTAACCTGAATGAATTAAATTGTTTACCAATCTCCGAAGTGACCTTGTCGTCATGACCATTGAAGCATTGAGTTGTACTTGAAAACCTGGGGCCGATGACAAGTCAGCAAGGTAGTTACCAGTCCCTCTCGAATAAGAGTCTACCGTCTTGAAGTGGGCGTAAAAGTCACCCAACACGGCCGTGGTATCAGGATAAAAATTTCTCTTTAAGTTTTTTTTATGTTTATTGACCCACATCTGTGCTGTGAAACCCGAAATGACCGATAAAAAAATCAGATATCAGAAAACCAGTTGATAAATTGTTCATTTAATCGGTAAATACATGTTGATCCTTTCGACTGTATCGATCAACCCATGAAAATCAATACTCGCAAACTGTCTTCCCAAAATAAATCCATTTATCCTTTTCATCGGTATTATCGATAACGGAAAACGTTTTCACGGTCCATGGTATGAAACCTCGTATGAAATAAAAGACTTACAAAAGACGGATTTGGATAGGCAAAACGGGGTATTTTTGTATGTTACCTAAAAACAAAACGAATTTATTTAATAACCACACGGTGTGTGATCTTGCCACTGCACTAGTTTTTAATTAATCCACAACAATTTTTAAATTGTTTTGCTAAACTTGGAAGCATACTGAATTAAAGTGGTCATCCACACAAGAAAATGAATGAAAAAAAGAATTAAAAAGGCCGTTTTAAGGGAGAGGTTCTACTTGATGTCTTTTTCGCTCCCTGGATAAAACTTCGGGGATTGGGTGTGATAAACATTTGTTATGTGCTATGATAGCTGATCACGTGACACTACTCGCCATAATTCTCGTTAGATTCCTCTTATAAAGGTGGAATTTTTTGCAAAAAAAGTGCCTTTATTTTTTTTGACAACTTGCTGGTGCCTGAGCTCATCATTTAGGGCTGAGGAAGCGTAATCCTTGCCAATGTCGAAGAACTGTTTATTGGCAGAGTAAAAATGACATAAATGTTGGAATTGTGTTTTGAGCAACTAACGGTTTGTCTTTCACAGAAAAGGGGCCAGTTTAGCAAGTTTGCCGTGTTTCGCCAGGCTGCATTCTCTATTTGTTAAAGTTTGACTGAAATTGTAACTGTGTCTAGGCAGCTGCTAATGGAGAATGTAAACCTTGGTGAAGACTTATACTAAAATAAAATTTGATTGGAACGGAGAAATTCCTGCGCGGAAATATTACGGATTTCTCTTGATGCAGTGGGGCTGAACAATGCAAAGTGGCTGAAGTCTCGGAGTTTCCTCTCAATAACGAGCTTGTTCAGCTCAAACACGGATTTCTTCACAACCAACAGAATATTATAGAAAAAAGAAGATTTATTTACGCTTGTTTTGCTCTGAATTGATCAAGAAAACACAAGAAAAAAGAGGAAAATTGTTACTTCAAATAGTTTCTTTGAGACCTCATGTGGTTCTGAAGGTACTATTTTACTTGAAGTGATTTTGGTCTAGCAATTGTGCAGCTCCCGGGAAGGTTGATTGCAAATCAAAATATGCTTCAAAAACATGCTAGAAACGTTATCTATAGACCACTTTCATTTTATGCCCCAGTGACTAAAAGCAATAACTTCATGTCGAGGCCAGTATACGTAGGGCAGCACTGATACATTTGCTGTATTTAAGCCCTTCTGGCCTTGATTTGCAGTTTTTGTCCATAGTCATTGAAGCGTATTATGAAAGTGGTTTATGCAATTAACCTAAATGATATATAATATGTTGGATTGTTTTTCCTTACCGAGAAGATTTAAGGGAAAATTTGCTTTAAAAAAGGCCTATTTATGGAAAAGTTTATATTCAAAATATTTTTTCTGTGACAAAAAACAGAAAGATTACTCCTCTTCTCTAACATTTGTCGTTAGTTCTTGGAGTTATTGGGTCTTCTCTTTAATTTTATAATAAGTTTAAAGCTAAGAAAAAATAGATATTTTAATAGTTCTATCCAAGAAAAACTGTAATTATATATACATGATGATGATGATTTTCATGACATATAATACATTGTTAAAGCAACAAAACTTCCGTTTCTTTAAATTACTTCGCTCTTACCAAATTTAAATGGTAAATATAACAAAACTAAAACATAAAAATCGAGCAAATACGATATACCTTGTGCTAGCTCGAAAAAACTGGAAAACTAGTATAAAATCAAATGTTTCTAAATGCTATTTTATGAGGCGTCATCGAAACTGGCTTTTTATGATATCCTCGATTTCTATACCTCTCTTAAAGACAATTATCCTAGGCATTATTTCGGTTATCACTTAAAGTAGCCGTGAGAAATCGCCACAGCTTTACTATAGATAAGTTAAGAAGTACCAACTTTAACTTGAAAGTGTTGCAATATCCCAAAAACAACTATAATTTTGCTGTGTTGTTCACACTCTCTGAAAACCAGTTCTTCCTGCGTTAGCCTCAACTGGTAATCAAAAAATTTTCAGCCAATCTGTTTAAGGGTGATCTAAGAAAGACAGTGAAATTGAAAATCTCCAAGTTTGAAGGTAAGTGTCACTCAACATTTCCCATAATCGATTCTCTTTTATCACGTTCTATACTTATGTTACATCCTAGAAAGAGCAAAAAGGGCGTGCGCGTTTTAACTATTAAAACTTGTTACTGGTTTTCTTGTTGACCATTGGAACTCTTCTCCAAACGTAGAAAACCCCGTTTAAAATGTAATTACATTTGACCAGATGTGAGAAGGTCCTTCAAATTCAGTATTTAATCAACCATGTAGTATCCATCACAAATCGATCAAAATACTCGAAATTACCATTTCCACTATATTGTTCTTCACTTGAAGAACTAGAAATTGAAAGCTTATAACAAGTGCTTTTTTTTTAAATTGTTGGATCTTATTTCAATTTTTATTTTGTAATCAAATCTAACAGAACAATCAATTATTTTTAACCCTGTCGAGAAACTTCTCAACTAATTTATCAGTAAACTCGAAAGTAATTGTAAAAACCATTATGCCTCAATGCTGATTTAAGTGCAGCCAGCTTTTATTGAAACTTCTCTTAAAAATATTTTAGGCACTAATTCGAATGTCAGTTCAAGTAGTGACCACGATAGCTTTTGTTTAGATGACGATAAGAAATCTTGACATCTTAAACATGGTTTTGTTACAAAGTTCAAAACAACAGTCACCATTCGGCTGTTTCGCACACAGATCAACTCCCTCTGAAAACAACTGGATTAGCAAAATTTACAGCTTGATCGGTGCAACTAGAAAACCAGCGGATCTGTGTAGTGCTGATTTATTTTAGGAAGAGCAAAATGGAAAAACTATAATTGTGAAGGTGGGAGTCACTCATAAGATATCCATGTTTTGTTAGTGACTTTTATCAACACTTAGTTTTCTCCCTAGCTAAAAAGAAGGAAAAAACATTTTTGTCAACTTTGATAAATTTCAAAATGGTTTTCAATTGTTAGCATTTTTTCCAACAAATAATTACTGAGTGAAAGTCTATCTACCGAGTTCGGTTTAAAGTTAAAAGCAATAAATGGAATTGAGTTATGTAGAACATAATATTATTAATTGTAATATTACAACACTATCCAATGTCCAAACGCATCGGCAATAAACAAGTTTCTTCTAAATAGTACCCACATTGCGTAAGGCACATACTTTCATATTAAGGGAGGATAGTTTCGAAACGATCTCACTAACAAAGAGGATGCGATAGGTGAAGCAAACATCAAGAAACGTGGCCTTATCCTAGCGCCGATTCCTAAGTTCCCTTTGTCGCTGATGCCCTATTTTACCTTTTCCTTTGTAAAAAAAAATAGAAAGAAAAAACACATGCTTCAGTTTGAGTCCATCATATTTTATGTTTTTCTAAACTGGCAGAAAACCATGGGTTATATAATTTGTCGGGTTTCTAGTACGATAGGTCGATTTTGCAAAAAGTTGCTTCAAAACCTATAAAAAAAGTTCGAACTTTGGGTGTGTTTGTTGGAGGAGGGAAAGTTGTCGACACAGCGACTATTCAGAAAATAACTAAATTAAATCTTGTCCTATTATGGATTTCTAAACACGTACAGGAGGAAAAATAGGGGACAGAGGTTTTGATAGCATAAAAAGTCCAATACGTAGTCTATTTAACATAAAAACACATCCAAAATCTATTCTTAAGTCATCTTTACCACTAGTTTTACTCTGGCAAAAACGTTCTAAGCTAGTAAGATTCAGACGATTTACATCTTTTGTAACGGAATGAATTGCACTCTTATTCAACAGGTACTTCAGTGATTGAACGCAGATATGGATCTAAAGCTTCTTGTTTCTTCTTTGGCTGCACTTTGCGTTATAACCAAGGTCTTATCTCAAGTAATTTGTCCACCAATGGTAGAGTACATGTGGTCGTTTGGTGAGTGTCCTTGAATGTTGCCTTGTGAGTTCTGCCTTGACTTTATATCTTCTAAGAAAATCTCTCCATCTTGTACAACACGTGTATTTGTTTACTATTTTTGTCAAGCCTTTATCCCTGACGCACCTCAGTCACAAAAAAAACTTGTGTAACATTCGTGAACTTTTTAGAAATTGTGGGGAAGACGTTTGAGTACATAACACATAATTCATTATTAGTAGCTGCTTACAAGCAAGGACAGCTTTTTTAAGCGCAATGTTTTGGCATCTATTAGTGAAAACGAATTGTTACTAACTTTATAGTTATTAACATTTATCTCATTATCATTATTATTATTTTTTATTATTTATGTTTTTTATTGTAATTACTATTAATGTTATTAGTAGTAAAAGTAGTACTACTATATGTAGTAGTAATAGTAATAGTAATAGTTATAAGCCTTTTTAGCATGATATAAAAGTTTTTGCAAATCGCCAGATCTCAGATTTTCAGATTTTCAGTACTCACACGCTGCTTTATCCTTGCTTCAATTTAACTTTCTTTATTAACACGGATTTGTGAAACACGGAGGAATCACAGGGGGGAAGTTACTATTTGTGGTAGCAGGGTCAACAGGGGTGCTGAATTGGGCCTTGAGATGCCTGCTTACTACAAGTTATATGGCGAAGAGCGATATCCTGACGAGACTATACAAACGCATAAGGGGAAGCGAAAGTGCAATAAAGTTGTTGTTGGCTGAGGAAGACGGGATATGCTAACTAAAGAAGAAACTCCGAAAACGCAAACAAGATATTTAATCAAAAACATCGTCTACAAAAAGACTAAAGCCAAAGAAGTAGTGCCAAATAATGCCAGAACTTGGCAAACAACGAGTTCTTTATGGATGTAAAGGCTAGCTTACTACTATTTTGCCAAATACATGAGTTAAAGTGGCACCAATTTTTAAAAACATGTCGAAAGTGTCCGTTATAACGAGAGAAATGCAATCAAAATTTTAGTTTGGGACCAGGCGAAGTGTCCGTATGTCCGTAATAGCTTGCGTCCGTTATAACGAGAGCTGTTTTCATATATTTTTTTTATGGTTTCAGCCGAGGATTTTTTATTTATCCGTAATAACGAGGTGTCCGTAAAGGCGGGGTGTCCGCAAGGCGGGAGTTGACTGTAATTATAACAAGTTTAACATGCAAGTTATAAGCAGGAGTAACAGAAAGTATCAGTTATGTAACAGTGTTCAAGTTTTCTACGAAAAGTAGCACTAAAGGGA
>JAOBRG010284759.1:0-15996 GCA_027574985.1 Umimayanthus nakama
TTGAAAAACAACAATAATTTTCTTGATGGCTCTCCACCTTCGTTCTCTAAACTTTTGTTGTTGTTTTTTTGAGCATAGTAGCGAATGACTCCAATCGTGATTTTCCGTGCATTCAAACAACTAAGAATCTGCTTGTACATGTAAACAAGTGTGATTGCCAACAATTTTATTCTCGTATTGTGAACCAGGCACAACTTTGGCAAATGCAATTGTTGTACTGCTGTTACTAGTACCTAAAATATAGTCATTATCAACCGTATTTTCACGAAAAATGCCGCTTATACGCTAAATGGATTGTAAGTCATTTACACAGTTTTCGGATTTCGTTGCGTTGCAAGTCTACTGAAGTATATTGTCATGTTCAGTTTCCTGAAAGCAGTCTACAGTTTGGCGAAGCAGACTTTCATTCACACTGCTGTTACACAATTTCCCGAAGAAAATTTTCAGATTGAAAAAGCAAATTTTTGATGGCATTTCTACGATAGTTCGGGCAATCTGCCAAAGCAGGTTAATTCATAGTAAGTCACATTTCTGTAATCCCGGAAACAGCGAAAGTAAAGCGACGCAAAGCAATCCCGCTTCTGTAACAAACCACACAAACCGCCCCCAAACCTAGAAAAATTTCGTATGGAAAACCAACTTGACAAATGCATAAAAACTCGTGCCCGGTTCTAGACGCAAAATACTTCAAAAACATGTTAAAATAGGCAAAAAAGAAACTCACCTTTCAAGTAGCAAAACTCTTCTTCTCAGTGCAGTGAATTAAAAGAGCACATGGAAAACTAGTTTGTCGACCACAGTTCGCTCTCTGATTGGCTATCAATACAATAGATGATTCCTTCGGACTTACTACTTACACTCAAACCCGATGACATAGTGGCGAAAGGCCCCATAAGCCCTTTCGTCACAAAAATTGATTGTCGCTTTCTCTCTTGAAAATGGCTGTGATTTCCAACACTCCAACAGCAAGCAAATGGCATGATTTCCAGAGGAAACTTCACAATATCTTAAACAACAGTTTTGTCCCTTAACAGACATTGTTGAGGATCGCCAAACTTTATGAAATCTTCAAAGCTCGTTTTCCGAGCCGCCATCTTTGTGCTAACTGTAAATTTCATGCATAAATTGAGCGTGGAAATGAGGCGGCCAACAGTGTGCGCATGCCTATTATTGTTGATACGTTGGGAGAAATTAAAAGAAATCAAACGAAAAAGTCTTGCTTACTTTTTCTTGAGTATGTTGTATTGTCACCGAGTTTGTATATGCTAATGCAATTATTCTCTTCAATCTCGGTGAATAGTGGCTTTTAGAATACTCACCGACATGCTTCGCATGTCGGTGAATATTCTGCCACTATTCACCTCGATTTCAGAGAATAATTGTTAAGTGTTAAGAAACAGTTTTAAGAACACCTTAAGAGCAACTTCAGGCTGATTTTGCAAAAAGTTCCCGATGTACATGTACAAGAACAAAATCGGTCTTAACTGTTAAAAGGAGTTTCTTTTATCCGGGTTTTTACTATAATCACATTCATAGGGTTGAAAAGCGGTAAAAGTTCTAAAATACTTTACCATTACTTACTGTTTCAAGAATAATAGTATTATAATTCTTTAGTTAACGTGCGTATATGCATGTATCATGCGTAGCAACACTTTTATTAATTTACAGATGTTCCACAACAATTTCTGTAAAAAAAAGCTGTCAAGAATATTGCATTTCTCAGTACATAGTTCTAAGTTTGGTTTGCAAGTATGTAGAAGACGAATAACAGGCTAATGGCAGACGTTCCTGAGATGGTACATTAGTTAACATGGTTCATAACACTATGATTCCATCCTAATTTCAGGTCAAAGATGGGTTGGGCCGAATACAGCTTCAGTGATTGCATCGCTGTTCTCAATGTGTACAAGGTTAGCAAAATGTTAGTTTTTAATTACAAACTGGCATTCAAAGGACAGTTGCAGTAGCTTAATCTTATGAGAGGGCATAACGTTTGTGGTAAATGATTTGTGCTGCGAAAATGTTGTATAGACACCTTTACATTGGGAAGCAACTTCCCAAATTGCAAAACGAGAACAAAACTTATTTAATCTACATGTATTTTCCTTGCTAGAGTACATGACCCGAGCTTATAGTTGTTGTTAACACAAAGCATTTTGAAACACCTAGAAACTACCCACTACTATTGCAATAGGCTGCCTACGCAGCTTGAACGCCAACACTAACAGCTGCTGTATTTTTAAGTTTCCAATTTGCCTTTTCTAGTATGCACGACGATGCGTAAACAACTAATGTTCGAAACATGTTCACGTTCTCTAAAAAAAACACAAAAATTCACGTACCATTTTTAAAGACGACGATGGAAAGATGGCCAGCTTGTTACATTCCCACGTGAAGTTATTGTATTCTGTCACCAAGTATATATGTCTTGTAACGCTTCTGTTGACCTTTGCGTCCTTGATATGTATTTATCTGGTTAAAAACCAAAGGAATGGTTGAGGTATGTCTGGGATGTCCTTATGCGCGTAAGATATTTTTTTTTCTTCGATGTACAACATCAAAGGCCTTTTTGAATTTAATGAATGTTACCGTTGCGATAACTTCTCCCCTTTTTAAAACACTCTCCAGCATACTCTTTAAAGCAACGATCTGTGTAGCTGTTGAGCGCCCTTGGGTGAAACCTGTTCCGCAAATGTTTAGTATAGGATCAAGAGCTGTCCTCAGTCGATTAAGCGACATTCTTTGGTATATCTTTGCGATTAGAGCACTTGCCGGAATGAAGAGTGACTTCAGATGATTATTATCGAGCTCTGCTATGTTAGTCCGTTATTCAGTTTCACAATCAGGGGTTCTCAGAGTTTATGATCAAGTTGTAGGTGCCGGTGCGTTAAAGATGCATAATTTTCAGTCTCCAATAAAAAAACCCCCGTGCCATTGTCCTCTTAATTATGAAATGACATAAAAAGTGTAGCAAAGAAGTGGATACTCTGTAACGTTTGAAGATCCTACAGCCTGCCTTCTCTCTACCTGGGTTTTCTTGCAGGAGTGGACAAGGTTGAGAAGGCAACGTTTGTTTGGAAGAGGGAAAGGAAACCGTCAGAACTGGGTAGGCACACTAATTACTTTCTTAGTTCCAACTGTGCGTCACCTGTTTTAAAAAAGGAGGCTTTCACTTGTTGTTGCTTCGTTTTCAAGTAGAAGCTTGGTTACCTTTCAGGAACTGTTATCACAAATATGTTAGTCTTTGGCTTTGCTGTCTTTTGATTATTGAATAACTAACAGAACAAATAGACTGAGTAGTAACAAAGAGCATAAAAAGTGGTAAAGAATAGCTATAAGCCAAGAGATTGATGTCACAAAGAAAGTCGAGAATCTGTCTCAGTGTTTTTCTTCTCGGAAAATGGGGTACAATGATTGGGAAAGGTGGTACACCTCGGCTTATGGTCATAAAATGCCACGAAAGGAGTCTGACTTGGGAGTCTCTGGCAGTCCGTGGAAACCCCGGAAAGCGAAGCACCTGATCATTTTAAGACTTTCCGATATACTTTTCTTCACAAATAATCATACTTTTAAATAAAAAACGACCTAAATCATTGACAGTTGAGCTCGGAGAGTCCGATGGACTTTGCTACCGAGACGCCTCGCAAATTAATATAACGTTACTAAAACAATGCATTACCTGGAAGATCGCGACGCGAAAAAAATTAATAAGAAAAACGGAGCCAAAACCTGAACTTGTTGCCTTTGGCACGAGTAAAAACTTTATACAATTCGTTGTTTTAACTTTATCACACACCTACCTGAAACTAAAAGGTCGTTTGAAATAGCAAACGTATTTTTCCATTTTTTTAAAAGGGTTAATATGCTATTTTTTATCTATTTGGATTTTTTAAAAAAGGTTTTCAATTGACCAAATGTATCACCAATGCTTACAAAAATCACATGGGTTTGTGACATTTAGAATGTAGATATTTATTTTTGTTTCACGAGCAAAAGTGTGCATATGCGCTTTCGATTTTCTTATTCAACACAAGCAGAATCTTGTTTTTCGGATAGTTTACGTGTTTACAGATGTGTCGGAATCTCGTACTTGAGGTTTAAACAGGCATTTATATGTTTCATTGCAACTGTTTTTTCGCAAGTTTCGCTGTTCTAAACTGCATTTAATTAATTAGAACTAAAAAATGAAGCCTAAATAAGTGATCCGTTGATTTGTTATAAAGAAACTTCAAAAAAAGGTATTTTTATGTGATATTCAAGATTAAAAGAGAAAGATTTTATGCCGTTAGTATAAGTTGAGGTCAAATTTTTAAACGTTTTTGGGGTCTCGCAGCATCCACTTACACCGAGAAATACTTACAGTAACCTGCTACAAGCAATACCAGATGAACGTTTGCCTACCTGGATGCACTTTTCGTCTGGGATTTCTCGAAAAAGTGGACCGCCGATTACAAGAAAAAACTTGGTGTAGCCTTTCCACTGTCGATGGCTACAAGCATGTTTTTTAAGTCCTCGCACACTACATTTTCACAAACTTTATTAATCATAGTCGTAACAGTACATGTCAAATCGAGTAGACACCGTTAAATATAACGTTCAACCTCAAAGAAAAAAGTTAGCTTTGTTTGGCCTCTTTAATTCGGATTTTTTAAATATGCTGTCAGATGCAGGAATGCTTCCTTGCTACTATTTAGAAAAATCAAATTGATTTAGAAAAACTTAAAACAGGTTCAGTTCCATTCATATGAACCATTAAAAAGCTTTGCGTGCTTTCTCTTCGTGTTTTTTTAAAAGAAATTCCCGACGACTTCAATGGGGAAATGCGGTACAGCCAGCGGCGAAAGCTGGTACAATGTAGAACCCTAGAAGGCATAGGGGGGGGAGGGTCAATCTGACCCCCCACCCTCGATTTTTTTGGCTTAAAGTTTTTATTCTTTGATCGATTTACAAAAGCTTTGGCACAACTGTTCTTCGTTAGTGAACACATCTTTTGACCCTAATTAGGTGACGTCACCACTGCTGACGTCATCATAATAAGTCACGCACCCGTATGTTGCCTACAAAATTGGAATTTTTTGCTAAAAATACGACTATTATTGCCTAAATACTGACAATTTCATCTCATTTTTAATAATTTTGTATATTCCAATCGCTAAACCATGTTTCTCACCATTTTAAGTGTTCCATTTGACGTCATTTATTTTGATTTTGTTGCTATGGAAACCATTTAAGCACCACGTGATTTCGATTAATTGAAACATAATAAACGTTCTTTATATATACCAAGTATCAAGTCAATCGGATGAAAGGTGTCAAAAGTCGAGGGTGGGTCAGATTGACCCCCCCCCATTATGCCTTCGTGTAACTTTTTTTGTGACGAAAGGCCTTATGGGCCTTTCGCCACCATGTCATCGGGTTTGAGTGTAAGTCCGAGAACCATCCTTTACCAGTCAATAATAAATCGTAAATCGATATCATTTGCCGCATGCCTCGGATGTGCGCCGCTGTATTGATTGTGACGACTGTGGTCGACAAACTAGTCACTGCACTGAGAAGAAGAGTTTTGCTACTTCAAAGGTGAGTTTCTTTTTTGCCTGTTTTACCATGTTTTCAAAGTATCTTGCGTCTAGAACCAGGCACGAGTTTTTTTGCATTTGTCAAGTTTGTTTTCCCATCGAAATTTTTCTGAGTTTTGTGGTGGTTTGTGTGGTTTGTTTCAGAAGCGGGATTGCTTTGCGTCGCTTTACTTTCGCTGTTTCCGGGATAAACAGAACTTGAATGTGGCTTACTATGAATTAACCTGTTATAGCAGATTGCCCGAACTATCGTAGAAATGCCAATAAAAATTTGCTTTGTCAGTCTGAAAATTTTCTTCGGATAATTGTGTGTCAGCAGCGTGAATGAAAGTCTGCTTCGCAAGATTGTAGACTGCCTTCAGGAAACTGAATGTGACAATATTCTTCGGGCCAGTAGACTTGCAATGAAACGGAATCTGAAATCTGTGTAAAAGACTTTCAATCCATTTAGCATACAAACCACATTTTTCGTGAAAATACAGTTGATAATGACCATATTTTAGGTACTAATAACAGCGGTACAACAAATGAATTTGCGAAAGTTGTGCCTGGTTCATAACACGAGAATGAAATTGTTGACAATCACACTTGTTTACATGTACAAGCAGATGTTTGAATGCACGGAAAATCGCTATTGGAGTCATTCGCTATTATGCTAAAAAAACAACAACAAAAGTTTAGAGAACGAAGGTGGAGAGCTATCAAGAAAATTATTGTTGTTGTTTTTCAATTTTCTAAATATTTACTGTTTCTCTTTTCATTTATACTCCAGACAAATAGAAAAAAGACAAAATTCATTAAGATCAAGCAGTATTTTTCTCACCATACTTGCAAGTACAATAAACATTTTAGGTTATTTACACTAGATATTTATATTTTTATTCTTATTGTTTACATGTATCTTTTCAGATGGCTTTGTCGAAGGATATGTACACATGTTTACCAGTTACAACTGCAAGGCACATGACTCCCAACAATTTTGGCTGTAAATTCAGAGTGATGAATGTGAGAGCAGTTTGCTGTTCACCTGAAGTGTGTTAAATTCCTCAAAGCACAATAAACAAATCGCCAGTGAAGATCGTTCTCGTTTGAAGTGTTGTTAGTACATTTGTCACATAACTGTCAGTTTTGTCATTAACACAAGTGTACAAAATATACCCTGAGGGAAGGTTTCAAGGCCAATTTTTTCTTTTTCCAAAAATTAAAAATGATATTATTTGAGCAAAATAATCATTTAACTGCAAATGTAAGTATTTTGTGATAGGGGAGGGTGATGCAAAGAGAGTACATTTTGTTCTCCTCTTTGGGGTTCCTTTGTAGTTGATAATCGGCTGTTTTCAGCAACAAATATGACTTTGAGGGACCTAAAGGGGAGATACCAAATCCCAGTTCTCAAGCTAATCCCAGTTTCCAGGCTCATTTCAGTCCAAATCCCAGTTCCCAGGCTAATTTCGGTACAAACCCCAGTTTCACGGCTAATTTGGGTTCAAATCCCAGCTCTCAAATCAGAAATCCTAATCCTAGTGCTATAACGTACAAATCCTGCTTATAACATCTGGAGTGTGCAAGGTGGCCTCTGGGCAGCTCTCTTACTTTTGTCAAACTGAGGTGCTTTACCATAAAATAAACACTTAATGCATTTCCCATCATCCGAAGGTCTAGCATCACCTGGTTTTCCAGCAAACAAATTGTTCAGCTCCAAGTGTGGGTCAGGGTTGATACTCTTTCTTTTTCTTTTTAAAAGAAAATATGAAGCTGTTGAGCTACCTTTAAGTGCTGGGAGCTTGCTTCTTTAATTTCATATTTTTATGTGTTGACTAGTCAGCCTCCCCTCCCCCTTGGGTTCATATTTGCTGTTTCGCCTGAGTCACATGCAGTCCTTGACTGCCTATTTTTTACCTTATGCCTTCTAGGGTTAAGAAAAACACTGTGTCTTTGTAATTTTGGCTTTTTTTTATGTAAGAAACCGTAATCAGTCATAAACAAATCTACGACTAAGAAATTTTCGCCTGGATGGAAACAGTTTTCCATCCGGTACAATTGCATATAATTGTGGTAAACTTTGAAAATCTCGGGGTTTTTTGTCTCTTAAACCCTGTTTTCCACAGAATAGCTAATCTCTATTTGTCCATCTGACAAAGTTCATAACATTTATGTCTTTTTGAAATGATGTAAACAAAGACATCTCTTGCTTAGAGCAACTCAACGTAAGATTTTCGAGTAAATGATGCCACTGTTTTATGCACACCAAATTCGGACATGAGACCTATCAAGAAAATGCCAGACTAGCTGGACTTAAACATCAACTTCATCAAGTATTAAGCAAGCAAACTAAAATCTTTTTTAACCCCGAACCATCTGAATCTACCGTTGGGTTATAGTGCCTCCTTAAATTTTCTGGATATGCAGTGTTCTCCCTAGGATTTTACCAAGACTAAGGGGTGGCTGCTGCGTAATTGAAAAAGGACAGTGGGACTGCAGGGAGGGGGGGGGGACTGGTGTAACCCAAAGCTTTAAAGTTTTAACTGTTATATTTGCAATGATTAAGTTTCCTTGTAAACCCTGCTGCTGTTTTTGTTAAGTAAAAAGAGTTTAATACCAATTAACTTACTTTCAAAATGCATAAATAAAGAATATAGAGGCAGAGATTTAGAGAAAAAGTTGTAGAAAAGACTGGTTTGTTTTCAGTAACATTTGGTATTGAGAAGCAAATATTTGCCCAAGACAAAGCGGTATTATCTCTAAGCCAAGTGGCAGATTTCTAAGCCAAGCGGCATGTGTTTTATGCCAAGCGGGCCGCTTGTCTTGAAGGCTCCTGAGAGAACACCGGTATGAGGTGATGTCAAACCGGACGGTATTTTGCTCTTGTCGTTCAAAGTGCGAATTCACCATATTTTGTGCAAAAGACAATTGAATGTAAAAAAAACGGGGTGAATTTGAGGCCGTCATGTTTTTTTTGAAACAAAAGTTGCGATGGGACATCCAAATCAACGTAACTTCCATTTAGCACAAGGTCACTATCTCTGTTAAAATAGTTGTGAATTCCAATATTCCAACAATAAGCATGTTGCATGATTTCCATAATTTTTAAATTTTAAGTTAATGGAAAAGCATTCACTGACCACAGGTACTTTAAAAAAAGACTTGAACACCATTTTTGCCCGGTCAACTTTAACAGACATTTTTTGTTTGCAGAGCAACTATCTCTGTGGAAACTGCAGGTTTCATGCAAACATTGCACATGGAAATTAGGCCCTTACTGCGAATACGTTGGGAAAACCTAAAAGAGATCAAACAGAGTATTTTTGCTTACTTTTCTTGAACTTCTTGTGTTGTCAACGAGCTTGTATATCCTAATACATTTATTTTCGTCAATCTCGGTAAATAGTGGCTCCATGAATACTCGTCTCCATGCTTCGCATGTCGGTGATCATTCTGAATTGTTAGTAAAATTGCACTGGTGGTTATCGAAGATGGCGCGCACTGATTGGTCGAGAACTTCGTTCTCTCTCACCATAGTCAACACTAGGTGGTCATAGGAATGACAGCTTTCAGTTTTCAAAATGGCGGCAAGATTTGTTGATGTTTCGGAGTGCAATTATACAAAAAAAAATATTTTTCTCGAATGATCACCAGTGCAATTATGCTAAAACAATTAGTCACCTCAGGCTCTGTGAATATGGCGATAGTCACCTCGACTTTATCGCCAAAATTCATGTCGCCTTCGCTTACTAATTGCCTTTATCCCTTTAAATGGCAGGGGTCTCGCTGCTGAACCCGCCTACCAGATTTTTTTGCGGTTTCTGCGATAGTAGCTGTTCCTTATTAAATTAACACGTTTTCTGACAAGAATTTGAATTTGCAAGATTTTGTATAAAACTAGTTGATGTTTGAGCGGCAGTGTCGGATTTCTTGACAAAATAAATGTTGTGTTTTTGTGCAAAGGTTGCTTTTGTCTAATGTTATGTACATGTATACTATTAAAAAGGAAACAAACTTTGCCAAAAAAGTGATATAAGACTTTTGAATTGCTTAATGTTTTCGTAGTAGTGTCGAATTATGTTTGAGTGTTATGAACAAAGCAAAATCCTTTTTAATTTTGTTAATTTGTATTTTAGCGAGAACCAGATGATAACGTCGGTTCAGAGTACAATTGGTGCAGAGGGGAAAAGATTCAGTTGGGAAGACTACGAGAGGTAAGTAGAAAAAACCTTTACCCAGCCGGACCAGAAATAACTTCGTACACCTTAAAATAATTTAAAGAATGTAATGTGTAAAAGATTAACTCCTGCCCTTGAACCCTTATCAAGTATTTGTGTTGTGGCACTGGGTAAAAGTTCTGACGTGAAGTCTTGTTATACTGAATTCTTAACATCTGGATGCTTCCATCAAAGATGGTTTCTTGTAATTCATGATATAGGTGTCGCTTTCTCCTCCAGGTTGAAGAACTTACAAAGGAGCTTTCACAGAGATTGGAAAAGCTTAATCTAAGGTTCTTAATACCACTTCACAAGAAGTAAGTTTTTCTGCAACTTGCTTTCTTCGAGCCTTCAAAAATGAACAAAACAGTAATCTGCATTACGCAGATAAGGTAGTTGCAACAATTAATGCACGTTTTAGACACTTTTGCCCTTTTTTGTCATTTATATTTTTGGAGCTTAATATTAGATTTAATTGTAACTTAGTTCTTTAATTAGAGCTACGCTGGGCTTCAGTGTAAACATGTGTTAACTTTTTTAGTTCTGTGTTCAGTAATAAAAGCGAATAAAAAAGTTTAATACTGTTACTGTTATTGTTAGTATTATTTTTAGTATTATTTATTTGAGAATTTGATAAATATACGTTCTACTGTTTTTTATCGTTGCGATATATGTCATAACATTTAGAACCCCATTTCGTGTCTGGTCCATCGAATGACAATCCGTCTGTGGCTGTGCAGTACGTGCAGATTTCCCGCGAGGTGAATTTTCAAGGGCAACTGAACTTTTTTCGACCATTTAGAGCTCAGCCAAGGTCGAGTTCATCCTGTAGACCAACGATGTCAGTATAAACGATTTCTGTTTATGTCACAACCAAATCGAGCGAAAAGCTTTCATGTTGCCAACAAAAACAGATCAAACATAAAAATGGCGAGCAACGGGAAAAGTGACTCGATTGGTGATCTCAAAATTTTTAGGAGAATCAACTAACCATAGTTTTTAATATGTAAAATAACTAGTGTCTTATCACAAGCTTTGTGTTTCATTCGCATAAGTGATAGCATGTCGAGACAATGGCATCGGAAGTGTATTACCTGTGTACCAGGTGACCAGCTTTAGCCAATGGGAGCGCGCGAAATACGTTTACTTTGGTTAAAATTATCAACATTTATTTCCATCTGTGTCCTTAGACCTTACTACTAAGTTTTCTTCCACAGGCCATTTGCTTCCGAAGATGTATTGATTTTAAAGGTAGGTTTTTTGCTTGGTCAATGAAAATAAACTTTCTGTTTCAAACCAAAAATGAGTTGAAGAGTAGATACATAGCTTAATTGAACGATCGTATTGTGACTTTGCACGAGCAAGGAAGGTTGTTTTAGCTCGATTTCATTTTAAAGCAATCAACTTTTTGTAACAGTTTTAATATAACAGCTATGAAACGTTCAATGGTCTTATCAAAAGTTACGTAAAATAGGGATTTAAAAAGATGTTTTCGATTGTTTGTCATTAGTATGTGTTAGTTTTATTCCAACCATCAGCCACAATGCCTTGCATTAGTGGTATCAATTTTCTTTAAAACTGACCATTTAAACTCTTTTAAATTTACTTTGGTTAAAAATTTTTAGATAAAAGGCAATAGAATCAATCAAAGGAACCTGTTTGTCAAATCAAATAATGATACGGTTTGTTTCCTGTATGGCTCTCGCGATGAGTTGTTTGTTTACGCAATTTTAAAACTCAGCAACATTGCTTCATCATGCACAAAAACCTAACCCTACTTTTAGACCCAAAAAGTGCCCCTCCCCCCCCTATAAAACCTTTAGTAGTTAAAAAAAATAAAGTGATACTTGGCACAAAAAATGTTGTTTGTTGTTTGTTTGAAGATGTAAATTTTTTTAAAATGTGTTTATGAGTGGCCTTGGGGACGTAAAGATGACGTCGTCATGATTTCAAAATTCCTCTATCTAAAAACTACCTTTAGTTCTGGACCATACATTGTATACTGTTTCTGCTTGGTATTTACTTTGCAAAAATGTACTCAAAATATCTAACTTGATATTTAGAATCACTTAGTTAAAAAAAACAAATATTTTGACCAACATTTAGTGATGTCATGGTACACTTTATGCTTTTTTCAAAAAAAATAAGGAAAAAAAGTGTTGCAAAACCTTGTTACCATAGCAACAGCCTGTCAACTAATCCACCATGGTGCATATCGCAATGTTCCCCATAAAGTTTTAGGAAAAGTCAACAAGTTTGTTTCTGTATCTTTCCTCGTTGCAAAGTAAATTTAAAAAGATCTAGCTGGGAGGGGGGCACTTTGTTTCCTCTCCCCCATCCTGCGAAGGGTTAAACCTGGTCTTAATAAGCGACGCAAGAACAAAACATTCCTTGCTTCTTGCTTCATGTTCCGTTCTTTTATTCATTTCCCTTTTAATAAAGGCACAGGTTTTGGGTACCGGACCTAGCAAGGTTTTACGAGCCAGCTGTAGTGTTAGTACAGCAACCTACTACAGGACGCATGCTCGAAGGAAGCGTGTAAACAGAATTGTACCCGTTCCCAATGATGCTTATGACGGACCCAATATTTATGCGATCCGTACAAGTTGCCGTGCAAACAGTGATTTATTGCGTGGAACGGTACCCGTTATCCGATCCGTTTCCACCTTTTAAGTGTAAATTTGCGTTGAAACTCATCCATTTTGCTCACAGTTTCATATCAATAGTTTGCTCCTGATCTCTGCCAGAAAAAGGAAAGACACAGACTGCTGTTTCAAGTCATTTCCTGCTTTTCCAGTTGCTTCATAGCCCTTAAGTCTCAGTTCTGATGTCTTGAACTCTTGAAAACAAAGCAAGTCTAAACTGGTCAAGCACGGAACGCACGCGACATCAAAGCCGATCGTGCGTAATCAACTTCATTTGATGTATATTTACATTCTGCGAAAATCACAATTTCGAAGTTTTGATCCGTTCCAGCGAGAACGGCTACCTTAAGATAAAAACTCATTTGGCCACACTTTAGTTGGTACGACTTTCTGTTACAATATTTGCAATTATTTTAATATTCTTGCTATGGTAGTGTAGTGTGTTGTATTGTTAAACTTGTGTATTGTATTGTTCAGGCCTTTTGCTGAACTGGACCCGCCTGGTTAAATAGTGCTTATAAACAAATAAATAAAACTTATGTCTTAACAATAACAACAACAGCAACAAGCATAAATGTACAATAATTAATTAAGAATACTTTTCTAGATTACCTGAAAGTACCCTGAAGTTTTCTTGTACTTACGAGAAAAGGTAAATTTGATATTTTAAAAGTTTGACAATAAACTTGTGTCTTCCCAAAGCTTGTCATTGCTGGAGCGTTCTATCCCAACTACTTCGCCAGTGGTGACATTGATGAGCGAGATGCATTGAAGATGATGTCTGGCCACAACCCATTTACCACCGTTATGGTAGGTCGCTGAAGTGGCACAGTAACATATACTATAACTACAGATAATGCTTTGTCTTACAATTCTTTTTTTCTTATCAAATTAGGCAGATGCGATTTGGACTTAATTTCGTAACACAACACAAATTAGTCGCGGATTAGATAGTTTCAAAGCATTTTTGATCAGTGCAGTCAAAGGTCAAGTTTGCATTCTACGTATATCAGCGTCATAAATGTTTCTTATTCTGTTCATCACTCGCTTGCATAATTGCGTTCGACGTTAGGAGAACGCCATCCTAATCTTGGGTTACACTGTACCTGTGCTTTTACATACGTAAAGATTCTCGATTTTTGGGGCGTTTGTACCAAATCTGCGCCATTTTGAATAACTACATCAATGCGCGCGCAGCTTTTTTAGATTAAAAGCTAGATAAACGAGATGGACCCAGCTGGCGTTTCAGCCACTGGAGAAGGGAAAAATAAATGGCGACAGCTTGTTTTAAAATCCTCCAAAAGAACAAATTGTGGCGTTGCGATACTCGATAGCTTGTTTCAGTCACTGAGGTTTCGACAGTGTTTTTTAAAGATTTTTAGTGTGTGGGAATATGATTACTTGCAATATTCCTGGATAAGTTTTCCAGCATTGTTTGACCGTGACCGCAGCGAGTCGAGTTTCAGCCTCAGACAATTTTGTCAGTAAAGTAAGCTAGCGAGTGATCGCGTTTTACAATCATTGTCACGATTTTATCTTGTCCCTAATACAGCTTGAACGGGCAAATATTATCAAGTAATACGTTGTTAACCTAATTGTCAAATGTCCTCAGCAACCTGATTTGTTTTAATCTCGCAACTCTCCACATGGCTCAGTCAGTCTTGTTTACATTTTAAAAATCATTGAAACGGAAATAGACTACAGAGACAGAGTTGGAAGTAGAGTTATCAAAATTTTCCGTAGGGTGATGCGAGGTTTTAGTCAATTAAACATATATTATTGCAAAATACTAAAACGATGGCGGTGGTCTGGTCAATTTGCATATGTGAGTTGAGTCACTCGTCAGATGAGTGTCTAAAACTGTTATTGTTGTTGTACTGAACAACGGTAACTTAACTGACCCAGGCTACAGTCTAGGAGAAATGAGGGCGAGTGCTAATACCTCAATTTTTTTGAAAAGATCGTCGAACGCACTTCATTGATCTGTGATTACTTCTAGTTTATAGCTGTAAGTCGGTTGAAGAATTTAAGTAGTTTGGTGCCTGGGTTCAATGTCATTTAATCGTCTCTGACATAAAGATCGTCTTCGTCACAAAATGTTTGGTCACGCAATCGGGACACAAGGATTGAACATGGTTCTGAAACAATCGTAGAGTGTTTTAAACATGTGACCGCAACTATTGGTTGACAAAACAGCTTGCGACGGAGACGATCCTTACGTTAGTGACAAGTGTATGGAAACCAAGCGCAAACATCCAGATCGCTTGACAAAAATTCCGCAACAGAGGCGATCCTTACGTCAGAAGAGATTATGTGGAAACCAGGCTTAAGCTGGCTCTTTTTTTGTGCTGAGGAAATATGTTGATCTCCAGAGCCACGGGTCGAAGTTTTGTAATTTTTAAAGAATTCTTTACTTACAAGCTTTTATTCACATTTATTTTTAGAATACACGCTTTTTTGAAAGAACCTGTAAACTGATTCTGGCAACAGCAACAGCAATCTTTATTAAGGTTAAATCAAAAGTTACAAATATCACACTACCTGCAAATAGCAAAGTTAGTCAAAGCAGGCGATGTGTTGGGACGGCTTAGTACGAAAAACGTAAAAAAAATGTGCAAAAGGAAATCATTACATAAATAGCTAAGTTGAATAAAATTAATCCAAATGGTAGGACCGTTAAAGAAAAAAATTGTTGCAGCTTTTTCATTTCAGATATAACTGTTGTAAGATCAGCATAAGCATCCTGACTCTTAAGAATTTCAAGTAGAAGTGCGTAAACTTTTCTGTTGAAATTATGATTTGGCAGCTTTCGGATATTTTGTGGTATACTTTTCCAAGTTTTTGCTCCCATTGTAGAAAACGAGTTTTTGTGCTGATTTAGCCTAAAATAATTGATATAATAATTGCCAGATGATAAAGAGCGAGTGTTGAACGTGTGCTTCCCTTGAGTGGGAGTAAAGATATGTGTAACTTTAATTATTATGTGATGCAAGATTATTGCGTTCGACGTAAGGAGTTGGATGATCTCCCTGTGTTGTACAAGCCAAGAAATTTTGAGATTTTTCGTTCGTGGACTGCCATTTGGACGCCCCTCTTGGTTTTTGCAGGGGCCGGCTTCGTTCTCGAGTCCGACCGACCTCATGGTGGGTCGACTTTGGTCGAACTCATTTTCGTGGCAGTTGCACTTGCGCGAGCACTTGGCTGGTAACTGATTCTATCAGGTTTCTTTAAAAGCTAGTTCTGAGTGTTTTGTAAAAATGTAAGTGTATAGGAAAATAAGTACTTGCAATAATTTCCTGCATTGTTCGACCGTGGCCGCAGCGGATCAATTTTTAGTTGACAAATGTCAGGTCAGTTATCGAATGATCACAAATCCTATTTTGTTTTTGTTACAACTTGATTGGGCAAAACGTTATCGAGTAACACTTAGTCAGCGCAATTACCAAATGTCCTCAGTAACTTCATTTGTTTGAATCTGATAAACTCTTCACAAGACTTCACAGGGCTCGACAATAAGCATTTGAAGTCACTGGCCCTTCGGGCCAGTGACTGTCAAGATCTACTGGCCCAGCTTCA
>JAOBRG010284870.1:0-15995 GCA_027574985.1 Umimayanthus nakama
GAGGCGTTCACTTCGGCCCATCTGGTGGTGCACTGCAAACAAAATCAAAAAAATTGTGAAGCAAAAAGTTTTAATTTGGAAGATATCTAAACAGGAAAAAACTCAAGACTCTAATCTAGATAGACTAACTATATAAAAAAGAAGAGAAATACATATATATATATATATATATATATAAAATGAATCATTAAAACATATGTAACCACTTAATTAGATTAAATGCAGATCTAAAAAGCCATGTCTTAATACTAGTTTTAAAAGTGATCAGGTTTTCAATGTAACGGAAATCGCAAGGTAGGGAGTTCCAGTCTTGGAGCGGCAACAGAGAAACATCGGCCTCCGTAGGTTGCAGTGTTAGACTTAGGAACAGAGAGATAGTTAAGTGTACTTGAACGGAAGGAACGTGACGGATTATATGGTTTAACGAGTTCGCTGATATGGATTGGAGCAAGTCCATGAAGTGCCTTGAAAGTAAGAAGAAGGAGCTTAAAACTGATTCGGTCTTTAACGGGTAGCCAATGAAGTTGTTGGAGTACAGGAGTTATATGATGAGATTTGGGAGTTCTAGAAATAAGTCGAGCTGCGGCATTCTGAACGCGCTGTAGTTTATTAAGTTTTGTGACTGGTAGGCCATAAAGGATTGAATTGTAAAACCTTTTTCTGTTTTAATATTTTGCTTAGTTTTTTTATCTTGTTTATGTTTTGTGTTTTTTTTTATAGTCTGCAGAGTGTGGTAAGATCTTTGAGCATCTGCCACTACTACTATTACTACTACTACTACTACTACTACTACTGCTATTATTGCTACTACTAATACTTCTATTATTGCTACTACTACTACTACTACAACTACAAACAAACTTTAAAAGCTAAAGCTAGTTAAAAAATAAAAAAATCGTGAATAAAAGGAAAAAAAATTAAAGCTAAAATGTACAAAAACAGTTAGTGGCTAAGACAACACCTCGTTAATGAGCAACGTCTTGAGATGATGTGTTTAATGTAATGTTTAGTTAAGAAAAGGTCTGAAACGAGCTTATCAGTACCATCAGTGTCTCGTGCGTTGCTACACGAAATGAAGAACTCAGTTTTAGAGAACAGCTGAACACGCCATTGCAGCTGCAACAGCTGGACTACAAAAACTTCTAACTGAAGAATTGAAGCTGAGAAACTTTATAACGAAATGGCGTCAAGATTGACCACTTTCATAATACGCCCCAGCGGACATAAACAAGAACTTGAAGTCGAGGCCAGAGAAGCGAGAATACAGCATGTATGAAAACTTGACAATTGAGTGTGCACCACTCTCTGTGTTATCGACTTAAAATAAATTATTATTATTATTATTATTGTTTATGGTCACTGGGGCATGTTTTGAAAGTGGTCTATAGTTTGATAGACATTTGACCATAAACAAAAACTTGAAGTCGAGGCCAGAAAGGCTAAAATACAGCAAATGTATGAAAACTTGGAGCTTGACCTCGACCTGAAGTTATGCTTCATGGTAACTGGGGCATATCATGAAAGTGGTGTGGTCTCTCTGGTTAGTATTGATTAGTGCTTCATGTTTTATGAGAAAAAAGCACCTCACCTCCCGGCTTATCACTTACTCAGAATCTCTGGGGTACTGTGTTTCTTCTTAAGCTTGAAGCTTAGTCCAGCGGTAGTTGGCCTGGGTGTCCTTGAGAAGTAGGCCGGCTCTCGAAGATAGTGAGAGTGAAAGGCGTCGCCCATCAGATCTTCTATCTCTTCTCCTACCACCTGCATGTCGATGACGTTTTGGCCTTGTCGCTTTTGCTGAAAGGGAAAACGGAATAACTAGTCAACACAGAAACAAAGCACACGGTAACAACTTGAAGACTAGTTTTGAAAAAACTGTTTTATTTTCTGCGTTGGCGAGTAAGCTGAATTAAGGTTTAATCAACAAAGGTTGACACGGCGGTATGTTCTTCTCCTCTGAGTTTGGTGTATAGCTTGCGTTTCGACCGTTAGCCCTACGTCGGAGCAGAATGTAATAACAAGGATGAGAGTGTTAAACTTTGGGATTCCATGACTTACCACTTCCTTCATCAATAGCGGCTTGACGGTGGCATTATTTGGAATCTACAAAAAGAAACGATTGTCTGGTGAACAAACTTCGAAGAAAACCTTAATTGGTATGTTACGTCAGTTTAAACCTAATAATTAAATTAGATGAACAGGAGTTTATTAGATCCTCCAAATAAGGTAACTCGGGTCTGACTACCTATCATCTTTAAATGATAATTTCAATGAACTATAAAACGCAGAGATTTACATTAATGAAATTAAAATTATAGAAATTGTACAATGAAATAAAATGCAACAAATTGGCTACAATACAGGAACAAGTTTTTCTGAGAAGGCCAAACTATGACTGATCTTCTTTTAAACGACCATCTTTTCCAAATTCGAGCTTTTTCCAAATTTGTCCGGTATGACGTTTCAGACTACGGCGCCTCTGTATCTGCCAAATACGCATTGCATTTTTAACATGCCTACCTAATTACAAGAAAGAGCAAAGCAATCACGTATAACACCAGTGCGCTTCACTCCAATGTGAAATTTAAGACGTTCTCACCCCGTTGTAAAGCTGGCACAAAACCTCAAGTGAGAGGAACTCGCGCATGCTCAGTCCGCTCTGTAAGAACAGCCTGACAAACTCTGGTTTGTCGTCCAGGAGTGCCGTCAACATCGGGCTACTGAGCATTTCCGTCTGTGTAAGCAAGATGGGGGAAAGATCAGCATAATAAATAATAGATACGAGAAATTGATCGTCACACTCGTAGTTGCAACTTAAGCAGTTGCAAGTGTTTCCCTTAAAAAATTCTGGGCCTTAATGACGACGATTCGAACCCATTTTCCTTTGCTATCGGGGCAGATGCTCTGTTATTGAGCTACAAGGCCATTCATGGTAGGCATGAAACGTGAACAGTTCTATATAACAAGTGAACGATACTCTGTAAGGGTTTCAATGGGGTTAACTGATTACTGAGATTTGAGGGAAATTTCAGCTGATTACTGATAACGGATATCAAAAAAATCTAATTGATTACTGAGAATCCGCTTAATCATTAACTGATTACCGAGAATCGGTCAAAAATTTAACTGATTACTGAGAACTGGGTACCCCATGCAAGCCCTTTAATGTGGGCTACGATTGATTACTGAGATATGTATCAATTGCGACTGGGGTTTTCCATGGCTGAACCCTTACTCAAAAGTTCGACTTTTGTTACTTGTCCAAGAAATATTTTTAAAAAAAAACAACTACTGTAGTAGAGATGGGGGAACACGGGTTCAAAACAAGGTAACTATTTTGTCTGTTTATTTAACTTAGCTTTTGTTTTGTTGTTTTTCTACACTTAGTTTCTTCTCTTAGAGTTACTTTTTAGGTTTGGATTAGGGTTAGTATTAACTCTGTTTCCGCGATCATAGCTTCTTCCTCTTCACCATAAAACGATAATAGATTGTTGTTCGAAATAGCATCGACTGTTGCAAAAAGGCATCGACGGTTACAAATGGCATCCACTGTTCAAATGGTATCGACCGTTTACGAAACGAAAAATTGCATCAGGCATCTTGTGTTAGACCTCAGCCTTCGTACTTGAAAACCTCTGCTGCCTCACATGAAAAGAAAAACAGCTGTCGAGTATCTATCATTCGAAAAACCTATTAACACACATGGTTAGTTAGAAGAAAGAAAATTCGAGATATCTTACCGTCCACGTCTTATCTTCAGTGAATAACTCACTCTTGGCGACGTCAATTCGATTCCATGCCAGGGCAAGATTCAGCTGCGCCAAGGGACTGGACCGATTTGCTGGAATCAAATACATATAGCCGTGCTTATTACCATCCAGAACTAAAACACCATAAAACAACTTCCCCTGTTACTTTTCAATTAAGCGGCAATTGTGGGTCGCTACTTTCGAGGGACAATCTATAGTGGGAAAATAGGGGGAAATCGACAAAATCGATACTGATAATGAAGTGATAAGGACAGCGATAATGTAAATAGGAACGATAACGATAGTGAAGATGGTGCCATGAAAACAGTCAAAATGTCCACATCCACAAGGATCGGTCTTTGTAGCGACTGACCTTCGAAGTTTGGAGCTTTCCTGTCTACTTTTGAGCGACAATCTTTCATTAGATTGGTCTCATTTTTTTTTTTAATGACTGGGAAAATATATCCGTGGCTTTATCCGCCCGGTGTGGCAAGCCATCTTGAAATGTTAGTGTGAATGCAAATCGGGCATCAAACCACGTTTGGTTTATCCCTTCCATAAAGACTTGAAGACTTCTTGAATACAGAATCTACAAAAACACTTTTCGGAAAGTAACTGACTGCATTCAAACGGTTATTGTTAATGATCACGAGCAGAGTTTATTCTGTTACAATTTAAAAAATGTATAGGAGAATGAACAACGTTCTTCTGATCATAGTTGATAGAGCGAACTGGTCAGGAAGCTCAACAGTTTTCAAAATGAGTGTACGAAGCTGCTTTGTTTTATGTCGGACGAACCGTGACCCTTTCACATTGTTTTGTTCAATGTGTCAGCCCAAATGCTTTTACTGGTTAGTTGCTGATATACATATCAATACCTTTTGTGTTTTGTGCAGGGTCGAGGCCAACGAACAAAAGAAAAACAGAACAAAAACATATAACAAAGAAACTAGCCAAGTTTCATAACCAGTTCGCTATATTAACTATGTTCTGATCAAGAAATTCATTTCTCGATCGTAATTAAAATGCTATTGGCTGAAAACATATCGTCCCAGCTTTCCGCTTCCAATATAATAATAATAATAATAGAACAATAGTTTATTAATTTATATTGCGCATTTTCCATACCGAATGATCAAATGCCGCATTACATTTGGAAAAAAAAATGAAAACCTAACTATTCACAATATAATTATTAAAAACAAAAACTTATACTACTCATGGATCCAAATTGTAATATTTCTAAGTAAATTCTAGTCTATTCTATTCTATTAATAAAAATAACTAATCTAAAAATGATAATTTAAAAAGATGTGCCTTAAGAAGATTTTTAAAACTATTGAAAGACTTTGAGTTCCTAATACGTACTGGAGGTTCGTTCCACAGTGTTGGGGCTGCCGCTTTAAATGCGCGATCACCTAGCGTAACATAAGTCTTGCATTTTGGGTGTTCCAGCAGCAAGCCCTTTGTAGATCCGAGGCTACACCTCGTGTTCGACGGCTTAATACAAATTAGGTCCACAAATAGGATGGTGCAGGTCCATGGATGGCTTTGAACGCGATCAAAAGTATTTTAAATTGAATGCGATATTCAATAGGCAGCTAAAGCAGTTTTTGAAGGAGTGGCGTAATATGACAGTATTTGCGTTCAATAAAAACTGGTCTGGCGGCGGCGTTCTGAACTCTTTGCAGTTTCTGAAGTTGATATGCCGGAAGTCCGTGAAGCAAGCTATTACAGTAGTCTACCCAACTGGTAATGAACGAGTGAATCAAAGTCTCAGCTGCGTCTTGTGACAAATACTTCCTTATACGCCTTATATTGTGCAGATGGTAAAAAGCAGCACAATATAACTTCGTAATATGTGTAGTCATAGACAGCCTCTCGTCAAACCAGGCTTCTGGGTTCCTTACCGATGTGGAAGGCGTTATGTTGTTGCATCCTACCGTTATGTGCTCAATATTGATCTTAGCCAGTTGTTGACGAGTTCCGTTAATAACAAACTCAGTCTTATCGGCATTCAACATGAGTTTGTCACGACGCATCCAGTTCCTAATCTCACTGATGCAACATTCCATTGCATTAACAGCAGATTCATGACTAGCAGAGCTTTTAGGGCTGAACGAAAGATATAATTGTGAGTCGTCCGCGCAGCAGTTAACGTCGGAGAAGATGGCGGCTGACGATATCAAACAGCTTGCTTACGTAGACGTTGAATAGAAGCGGACCCAGGCAGGATCCTTGTGGTACACCATAACCAAGTCCAAACTTCTTTGAAAAAGATCTGTTCACATATACGCGCTGTGATCTTCCAGACAGGTACGACTCGAACCAAGACAGTACTCTTCCATTCACACCAAGCCTGGATTGGAGGCTGCGCTTAGATCTAAAAAAACGAGCAGTGTGACATGTTGTTTGTTCATGCTCATCAGGATATCGTTGTGAACTCTTAACAATGCTGTTTCCGTATACTGTGATGTTTTCTATAGGCCTACTGAAGGACTGGATACAATCGATGATGACTCATGTAAGCTGGAGTTTGATCAGCCACTGCACTTTCTGTTAACTTGGAAATGAACTGTAGATTGCTAACTGGACGAAGATTCTTAAAGTCAAAGTCAAGTCCACACTTTTTCAGTAATGGATGAACCAAAGCCTCTTTCCATTCTTCTGCAAAGTACCCAGACTGCAGGGACATATTAACCATGGACGTAAATACAGGTAAGAGCTCATTCATACAATGGGTTACAATGAAAGTTTGAATCGCGTCTAATTTGCAAGACTTCTTGGCCGAGCGAAGGACAATGTCTCTTACATCATCCATGGTAAGTTGATAAAACTGCGCAAAGGAATTGGTATGACAGCGTTCTGATAGGGGCTCGTATGATTCTTCAGGTTCAGCTGGATATTCTAAACTTTCCGGACAAAATACAAGCCGATGTCGGTTGCCACAATTTCAGAATCTAATCCAGCTGGTAATGACAGTGTTTTTGTTTCAGACAGCAAGGGTTTAGCAGCTCTGAATAGTTTGCCCTGGTCTGCACTATTATTCTCGATAAAGTCACAGAAGTACTTGCCGCTCAGGTTCAAGTTATACACATAGCATTCTACAGTAAGACTCTTCAGTCCCATATTAGATTTGTGAAAATATGACAAAGATCAAGCACCACGTCACACGAAACGGCAATACGGAAATAGAAATGAGACAAAATCTTTAGCGGCAACGCCTGTAAAGACTGCATGACATTCCTTATCGTCACTAAGGGCTCGTAATAGGAAGTTTCGTAGGTAAAATGGACTGTTATTTTTGCCGTTTTCCGCTTTGTGTTAACGAAGTGCTTAAAACAATTAGCTGTGCGCAAGCAATATTTGCGGGAAAACAGGCAAAAACGCACCTTTAAGTAACGCTTTAAGGATCACTAAGTCAATGTCTTGGGCAATGTCACCGTCTTCTAATCGGTAGATGGTAATCTGCAACGAAACAAGACAATAATTTTATTTTGAAATACAAAATATCCAAACCTTATCTGTTATATTTCTAACATTATTTTCCTGTTCTGGTCCTCAATAAACTGCCCTATTTCAGTACTATATGTCACAGCTTTTTTTTCAAAAGTTCTTTCGTATTTTGGCACTGTGATATTTGAAAGCAATTTTAATTAGTTTAAAAACAGCCGAATTAACTTGCATGTTCCAAAATAAGTGTTTTGATGTATTGTGGGATTGAAGTGTGGGAAAATAATAGTGTAAACAAACCTTTTAATCGCCTGACAAACCACAAAACAAGATTGATCGAACTGTCAGTCGAAGATTATAACATTAAACGAGGATAAAACTGTTGCTGCCAAAAATACCGATACTGGTTGATTTATTTGACATCACATCAAGTATGAACACGCATCCATAAAGCGATCACAGTTTTAATTAAAGAAAAAAGAAAATAAAAACGAAACCAAGATTGTCTGTGAGTTTCAACCCTGCAACGCTTTTACTGCAGTTCTATACACTGCCACTACGCTCACCACTCATTTTTTACTGTGTACCAGTCCCAGTCTCTTTTCCCAAAAACAACAACAATAAAGCAAAATACCCTGATCTCAACCCCGAGAGACTGGGACTTACCTAAAGTCTGGTCCACCATCTTGAACCTGGTGTCGAGTCAATTGAGAAATTTCCATTAATGAAAAAGTTTTCTTTAGTCAGAAGCGAAACTCACCATTTTCTCGTCCTCCAAGACTTGTACCATCATTTCGTACAAGTCGTTCACTCCCTGCTCGCCTAGGAATGAGAACACTTCAAACACTTTGTCCTTGACCTCCTTCTCATAAGCTGGGTCGATAACACTCACGACGTCGCCATTTTCTTTCCTTTGGGACAAAAGAGGAACACGCTTTAAAACAAAAAAATCCATGCCGTAAAGGTCGCCAATCTCAACTACAGACACTCTTTTTGTATCAGAATGTCTCTTTTTCGGACTGAGACGGAACGTTCTTAGCTACTTTCAGAATCTCAGCCTCAATAATTGATAAAAGTGTTTTTTTTTTGTTTTCGTGAAATTGAGACTGTTTTAAAACCTATTTCTTTGACTGTTCCTTACATTCAAATCAGTGCATATAAGTATTTATCTAGCATATAATCTGGCTTTACTTTCGCCTGTTAACAAAACTTAAATGCGAAATTGATCTCTCGCAAAGTTTATTAGATTCTCTGTTCTATTTTCAGAGTTAAAAAGAAGTACTAAAGTTCCTTTTTTAGTCTAAAGTTACTTTCCATCTATTTGTTTTCTGGCCAGTTCAAACGGAAAGATCCAAGGCGCGCGCATACACTTTTCGTGCCGCAGCTCTCCAGATTCCCACGCTTTGGCCGACCGGAGCAGAGAACGCGGACTCTTCCGCAAACAGCAGCTTGACACCGAGTCTACAATCATTGAGTTTTCTTATTTCCTACTTACGTTTTCTTGATGGTGTGGCTGTAAGCAAAGGCCACGACATTCGCTGCTCGACCGCTGCCGTCTACCACCACCGCGGGGATTTTCTTCTTGATGAGCTCACACATAGTCTTGACTGTGTTGGGTCCGCCCTCCAAAACCAGCAGAACCACTGGCACGCCGATGGAGCCTAAGAGTAGTCGGATAGGTCAAATACCGTATTCTTCTAGCAAGCCCCAAACGAATCCCCCTTCTAACAAGTACTCAGTCCGAGGGGTCAAAAGCAGTGCCAGTTACAACTAGCACTTGTGATTGTATACGTTTTAAACACTAATACTTTCTCGTTCCGTTTATCAGAAACAAACTGCCTAGTTTTACTAAACTACTGTATTATATAAATGCATTTGCATTAAATCTGTGTGACAATGTGATTCCTCTCGTTTGGCTAGCCATAGGAAGCCCTCTTATTTGTCAAGATTATGAATAAAACTAACAATGATACAATAAATACTAATAACTAAGATTTCTTAGCCCCTAGCCTGTAATAACCCCATACCCCTCCTAATAATCCACCAGTTCAAAAGCTCTGGAAAAAAAGACCTTCAGTTCAGGGGGCTCAATATAGGAAATACGGTAAGTCATAGACGCATTCTTGGGTTTCAGTAAATAAAAAATATACAAACAGATTCCTTTTACTCGATCTATTAACACAAAGAAATATTATCGTTTTTCATTTCATTTCTTTTCAAGTCACTTAACCCTAGAAGATATGAAGATATAAGGGGGAGGGGGAGGGGGAGGGGGTTCAGTCTGACGCACTTTTCATTTTTTTTTGCTTAAAATTTTTTGTTCCTCAACCGATTTCCAAAATCTTTGGAACAACTGACTTTAGTTGGTTAAAACATCTTTAGATCTTAATAAAGTGACGTCACAATTGATGACGTCATTATAATAAGTCGCGCTACCAATGTTGTTAGTGCAATCTTTCGCTAAAGAAGCGACTATTTTCGCCTAAGTACAGATAACTTTACACTTTATCTTGCAATTTTGTAAATTCCAATCGCTAAATGTTGTTTTCTAACCATATTCAGTGTTCAATTCGCAAATCATAAAATTTGAAAATCCAAGTTGGCGGCCGCAATGACGTCATTATTTGTTGTGGTTGCCATAGAAACCAACTAAAAACCATTTGGTTTCGATTAAATGTAAGTACAAAGAAAGTCCTTTAAATACACCAAATACCAAGTCAATCGGATGAAAAGTGTAAAAAGTTGAGGGGAGGGGATCCGACTGATCCCCCTTCCTTATGCATTCGTGTAACTTTTTTGACCTTACACCTTCTAGGGTTAAGCTGGGTAGCAAGAAAATACCACCAAGTGTTTACTTACCACAAACCCTTGCGAGCTTAAGCCCACAGCCACTTTAAAATTTTCATTCGTTGGTTTTGAAGCACGTTTAAGTAGACTCAACATTCTTCATATTTGAATCTATTTTTATACTTGAGTTGCAGCTGAGCTAGCACGCTATTCGATTGATGAATATAATTATCATAATTTTTTCTGTTTTAATTTATTTTTACGAGATTCGTTTCTTCAGCAAAACAATTAAACAACAAGGTTTTTCGCTTGTTACTGAACTTGCAACGCTTTCTGGGTAGCTAACTACTAGGACGTGACAAAACTTCGAAAGCATCCCGAAATTGGGGAAACCTGTAGCAGTACTTCTTTCCTTAAAGGATATAACATAATAAGCTGAAATGAGAATTATTTCCCGTTCCTGGTAAAAAGTGCCAATACCTTTAAATGTCCAATTCCTACTTGTGTCACGTTGTAAACATGTAGTGCACCAAAGTTCTATACTTGCATTTATGTACTCCAAAGCTTGAAAAACTTGTTGTACACCGTATGCAAACTTACTTACCCGCTTTTGTCCTTGACTCAGTCTTCAGTTTCATAATTGCCTCCTCAATCTTGGATCGGAGGTCAATTTCTACTCCGTATTTCCCCTCTGTTCCATTATCGACCAGGATAAAGTGCGAGTGATTGGAGTCTAGTAAAGCCCCACCACTGCCATCCATATCGTCCATACGGTAGAAGGCCGGATATAAACCGTTTTGTCCCTACGATATAGCTATGTGTTAAATCTGCGATTGTACATCTGATGTGTAGCTGTAGGACGCTAAGGCGTCAACAACCATAAGCTAAACCTGAACATTTGTAAGAGAGAATAAATTAGATATAACAATTATAATACCGTTTCCCCCCTCCTCCCCACACCTGTTATACTTTCTCACGTACAAGCCAATCTCCCCACTAAGCAAAAGTAATGATCCGGTTATAGCTCTCCGGATGTAATCTGACCAATCTGCTAACAAGAACAATATTTTGGTTACTGGCCCCCATACCCGAGTATAAACCCTTTTATATATAATGGAAGACCAGTTTTCGAGGTTGTGCAGTCGAGTGGTCGTTTACTTGGAATGAATGTTTGGATACTATAAAATTTTGAACATACTAGCACATCGAGCACATCATTTTAAAGCGTCTCTTGTTTCCTAAAAACACCACGGCTTCAAACCTAAAGTTAGAAAACCACAATGCTGTTGGAGCTCGAAACAAAAACTCTATTCAAACTACAGCTACCAACTGAGACTATCAAGTATTTCTATCAAAGTATTTCATGCCAGGTTGAATAAACACTTACGGGTTTCGCTGTCAGCGAGTCCTTTCCATCGACGATCCCCCACGTGGCGATTCCGATGACGTTTACTTTGTTTTCACTGCTACCAACCAGTTGCTGATCCTTAACGGCCTCGCCGACATGTTTCATGACACCTGTGTTTGTACCGCCTGCATAAGAAAACACACGATTCACTCTTAGGAAACAAGGTATGGTATGGAATGGTATGTTATGGTGTGGTATGGTATGGTGAGGTGTAGTATAGTATAGTATGGTACAGATTGGTATGGTATGATGTGGTGTGGAGTTGTGTGGATTGGTGCGATGTGGTATGATACGGTATGGTGTGGTGTGGAACGCTTTGTAATAACACGGAATTGTAAGGTATGGTATGGTGTGGTGTGGTAAGTATGGTATGGTATGGCACGGAATAGTATGGTATGAAGTAGTATGTTATGGTATGGTGTGTTGTGGTACGATATGGTATGGTATGATATGGTGTGGTATGGTATAGTATAGTATGGTATAGTATGGTAAAGTATGGTATGGTGTGATATATAACTCAAAAAAGCCACACCAGAAAACACCAAAAAAGCAAATAAAAATGGAGTCAAGATTCTTATCGGTACGTTTATGGAAACGAAGAAATATTTCAAGTAATTATAAATTTGAAACAAACATTGAAACATTCATATAAAACTCCGTTGTTTGTTTAACGAACTCAAACATGATCACAACTCACAAATAAACTTGCCGGAATAAAGTATCATTCGACTATTGAAAAGAATGTTGATTGATGATTTGTATATAATAAAACAATTATTCCACTCGCTCCGCTCCTCGTTGACTATCAGCTCATGTACGACTCGAGCTCGTGGAATAATTGTTAAATAGTATGGTATGACCAGGCTAGCCAGCACTACACTACACTACACTACACTACACTTACTATGCTGTGCTGTGTTGTGCAATGCTGTGCTGTGCTACGCTGTGTGGTGCTGTGCAGTGTTGTGCCGTGCTATGCAGTGTTTTCCCTAGAGCTTTTAAGTCAAGCGGGCCGCTAGGCGTAAAATACCTGCTGCTAGGTTTAAAATCCTACCGCTTGGCTTAGAGATAACACCGCTTTGTCTTGAGGAAACACTCGCTTGACAAATACCAATTGTTACTAATAAATAGACCAGCTTTTTCTCTAAACCTTTACTTTTGAATCCTATCTTTCTGCATTCTGAAAGTTGATTGGTATCAAACTAATTTTAGTTAACAAAAACAGCAGCATGGTTTAAAAGCAAATTTAATCACGGCATTGCAAAATAGCACTTAAAACTTAAAAGCCTGGGAATACACCAGACCCCCCTTCCTGCAGCCCCACTGTCCATTTTGGAATAATTTGCTACCGCTCCTTGGTATTGGTAAAATCCTCGGGAGAACCCTGCTATGCTATACGATATTGTGCAACGCAACAGTACAGCGTGTGCCAACGTCCTAATCTCACCAGTGATAATCCAGGCCCCAGTGGTCTTGGCAGCCTTCATCAAACCCTTACGAAACACTTCCTTTAGTTTGGGTTTGAGTACAAAACTCTTGGCCCCTCCGGTGACGGAGATGATCAGGTTCGGTGCTTCTAATCGCCATCGTTCCAAGAACAGCTTCAAGATGAGCTTGGCATTTGTATCGTAAGAGACACGGACGTACTGAAGAGGAACACCAAGTAAATTAAGTTAAATTTCTTCTCAATTTAACCAGACTCGGTTAATATATGGTAAAACTCACTTGTAGATCAAAACCAAGGACAGCCAGTTTTTCAACATTTTCTTTTTACAACATAGAAGTAAAATACGTTGTTTCCATTCATAAGCTATTAATATTATTATTATTATTGTTATTATTATTATTGTTATTATTATTATCGATATCATCAACATTATAAACTACTGTTAACATAATATTTAGTATCATTGACATTGCAGGTTGCTGAACTACTGCCTCTCATCTGCCCGAGCAACGCTAAACTAAGAGTCTCCCAATATGTTCATAGCAGATGTAATAGTAAGGAAAATTTAGCAACACGCCATTTGAGATGCGCGAGATTCTCGTTTACACTATACCCAAAGAGATTTCCTGTCGACACAAAGTCGTTCCGTTACAATATAATCACAAGCGGCACATGTGACATACACGCTTTTTTATAAGAAAATTTTATAAGAACAATGAGGCTCAAATTTGCCAAAAAATTGAGAACAAGCTAAGAACAGTCGAGGCTCAGCTTCAAGTTCATATGTAACGGAAAGTTTTTATTGAAATAAACACAACATATCACGTTATCATATGTAGTATTTCCTTGCAGGTTTTTCTGCAGTTAAAAACAGTGAGTGAGCATAGAAGAAAATGAAAACTGTGCCGTACACAGTAAAAAAACTAAACTAAAATGTTTATGACAGTGCCTAAGTGTATAAACGACATGATGGAAATAAGAACAATTAAGAACAGTTGAGGCTCAAATTGTGCAAAAACTTAAGAACAACGAGGCTCGCCGCCAAAGTTTACTGGTTCTTATATGAAAAAAGCGCGTATCAATTTTGAGAGCGTTGGACTTCACCTTCAAAGCAACACGAAAAGTGTGCCAGAAAAATCGTTCCAAGTGAGAGAGAAAGCCTATCCGCCGTAGGTAATACAACGGTACGAAAGCTATCCGATGTAGTGTAAACTAGTCCCACTTTTATTATTACTATTAAACAGAACTTGTTTTAAATATCGCTTAAATTGTATTTTAGAGATCACCAAATAAAGATTACTATTATTGTTACTATTATTATTTCAATCATTTTTGTTATTTTTACATCAAGGCCGAATGCTACTTACCGGGGCTCTCTTGTTGTGACCGCCAAGGAAGTCGATCTCGCCATACCCGTCAGTGGGTGACTGGGTGGTGCATTTGTCCGCTGTCCACACCTCCTGGGTGTCGTCGGGCATGTGGTACACATTGGGACCGTGGTCTTCCTTTAGTTTGCCGCATTGGCACAACTCCCTGTAAGGGAAACCAACGACAAAGTCAGGGTATTGTTGTTTTGCCTTCAACTTTGTTTAGCATGACCACAGGCAGCCTAACCTCACATTTTGGTTCAGGTTGCGTGATATAAAAGACTTTGTACGGGAACTCCGAGATCGAGCGATTTATAAGACTTTGTCTAAAAACTCGGAGATTGATTTCTTAAAGTGGCAATCTAATATAATGCTATAAAAGATGAAATTAAGTTGATACCTTGTGTCATTTGGTTTCTTCTTTGCTGGGATGTAGCGGATGCAGTCCCGTTTGGAGAAGCGGTTTGCTATCCAAGACTTTTTGCTCCTCTGTAAGATAAGACAGCAAGTTAAACGCGTGTCACACGCTAACGTTCTACCTTTAGCTACTTTACGTTATGCCACACAGGGCCGTAGTTTGCGTCAGGCAAGGAGGGCAAACATCCCCCCCCTGAATTTCGATCAAGCTACAGCCCTGACACGATATGATACGATAACGCAGGTTCTCGTAGTGTTTCTCGACGCTTACGATGAGATGCCCTACACTTTTTTATCGTACGCTATCGTGGCCTAGCGTATGTTTAGTTATAATCGTAGGTCAAAAATAGAGCGTGTGGCACGGCCGCTAGCGACTGTGGTACCACTTTAACAGGTTGTGTCTGCTGCCTGATGTGATCAAACTAACCATCGACCCCACACACGTTCAAATTAATAATAGTAATAACAGAAATAACAATAATAATAATAATTCTAATACTACTACTACTAATAATAATACCAGTCACAATAATAGCTTTTTAGCATTCTACTGAGTTGCTCTTCTATGAAAAGTACCTAAACGATAAATTAATTGCGCATTCATCATTTTAGCATCTAGAAGCCTTTTTAACTGACCTTTTCTAAAATGCTACAAAAGTACCTGACAGCGGAAAGCTAATGACTCTTGTAATATTTGTCTGCATGCGCTTTTTGGCATTTTAGCTAGCTTCAAATTCAAAGTTGGCTTTTTAAAAACTCTACATTGTAGGTATTTTAAAAACAGGAGCAAGCTTTTTGGCATTTTAGCTAGCTTTGTAGAAAAAATTTAAGAAGGGAAATGTTTTTTTAAAAAAACTCGTTCTTGTGATTCTAACTTTTTAAATAAGTAACTTTGAAAATTCAAAGTTGGCTTTTTACAATTCTACATTGTAGGTATTTTAAAAACAGGAGCAAGCAAGTTTGATACAGTATAAAAGTTTCATTGACACGCAACTTTTTGTCTAAAATGCATTCAAATGGCAAATATAGAGCGTATTTGGGTTCCTGTAAAGTTGCTGTGAAACAAAATTCCAGGTGGAAGTACAATAAATGATAAGCTAGAAGTTGTTTTAACAACAGCTACCAAAACCTGGCACTAATCAATCAGGATGTGCAAGTAAGCATTTCATCAAGTCGTGTGGCCCAAGAAAGTGTAAAACAGACAGGAGCCACCGTCGCGAAAGCCACTAGGAAGCACAGCCGTACAACAACAAATTAAAAGTACGATCAATGTTGTACATTCACAACACTACAGGCGATGTTGCACTGAAGAACATCACGGAGTACGGGCTTTTTTTATTGGCAGGGACCGCGGAGCAATTTGAGATTGG